>JAZGTK010018603.1:0-11767 GCA_036877625.1 Ambastaia sidthimunki | reverse complement strand
AATTCTCAGCAGATAAACTCAAGCCACAAACTACATTATTACCTCCCAAATATTCTAAAAATTATCACTATAAGGAAGCAAATTCTGCAGATTTGTCTGTCAAAAACATTTATACACTTATACGTTATCCTTACGTTATCATACGTTATCCATTTCTCCTGTTTAGTGTTGAGTAAGACCTCTACTGTATCAATGTAAACAAAACAGGTTTGCTCTCATTTGCTTCCAAAACAGCAAAAGCATTTTTAGCTCAAGTGTGGATCTCTCAAAAACACAGATACACAAATAACAAGAAAGAGGCTGATGGGAAATTCTGTGCACTTGAAGAGCTGGAGAGAAAAAAAATGGTTTCAATGCTCAACACAGTCTGGTGATGAAAGCGTTCATTTTGTAATCAGTCTCAATCAGTCTCACTGAGACTTTTAGGAGTCTGTATTTGTATGTGTGTGTATGTGTGTGTGTGTGTTTGTGTGTTAGAGGAATCTTTTAAAGAAATGGCCCTGTGTTATTAGAATGAGACACACACACACACACACACACACACATCTCTCAGTCAGGCCTCCAGCAACATTAGTCATAAACAAAGATACAAACAGAAGTCCACAGTAAACAAGAGGATTTAAAATGAGCCGCTAGCACTCCTGTGTAGCAGTTTATATATTAAAGGACAGAGACCTGTGATAATACAGCCACTGAACACACACACACACAATCACTGTGTACAGAACAGCAGGAGACACAGGGACTGAGATAGAAGAAACACAAGAACAAACAGAAGAAAAGAGATGGAGACAGAACCTGTGTGCATGTGTGTGTGTGTGTGTGTGATTGTCTCCCCAATTCAGGAGGTTTCAAATTGCTGTTATACACCATTCAAACACACACACACACACACACACACAGTGGGAGACAAACTCTTAGACAGACAGACGCAAAGTCCGTCCACCTGATGCCAGACTGTCGCCCCATGTGTGTGTGTGTGTGTGTGTGTGTGTAAAAGTGGAGAGATGAGAGGACAGACAAAAACAGACAAAAGCTCACTGCAGGAGAACTCCACACACACACACTTGAGATCAGTGCTAGGCCAAGCGGTTAGCTTCTGAAAGCTCATTTTAAAGGAATTGCTCACCAACAAAATTCAAATGTATCATTCATTCTCATGTCACTTTTTAAAGATGAAATATACCACAAAAACATTACGAACAGTGTCATACTCTCAGCCGCTCCTGTCTCTTTCACTGACTTTCATTGTATGACACAGATCAAAGCAAACAGTTTTGCATCATATCATGCAACAACATGACGGTGAGTCAGAGATGACAGGCTTTAAACACACAATGAGACATACAGCTATGAACAACACCTGTTCAAACCTCTGCCTATTCAGAGCCTCCCAACAGCCCTACAAGCAATAGCTGGTTTCCCCAGAGCCTAATCAAAAAAGATTTGTTTTGGGACCGTGTGTGTGTGTGTGTGAGGGTGCGTTTGTGTGTCTAACCTCAAAGCACACATCAAGCAAATGAACTCAACTGAATATTGCTGTAAAAGAATGTAGGTCAAAAGGAAGAAAGATTCTACTTTAGGGAACCGACACACTGCTCAACAAAACCACACAAAACCACACACACACACACACACAGTTGCCTGGCAGCCACCTCTGGGGTCTAATAAAACAAACGGCAGTGATCGAGTGCTAATGAGAGCAGAGAGAGAGAGAGATTTGACAGTCTGCGGAAAAATACTCTGCACGACGCAATTCTGACACTTCTGCGCATGTTTCCGCCGCATTTAATGCACTTCGGGATGCTAATGGACAGGTGGAGTAATCGCGCAATGATATATGAACAGCCGCAGTCTTTACCGCTTTCACTGTGTCAGTCTCATTGATTTACATCTGATCATTTAGATAATGTGTCTGTTTGTCCTTTATCATGACACTTGTATTAAAATATCACAGTTTTATCATATAACTAGTGTGAATGATGCAGACCTGTGCAAATCGCCATGCAAAAAAGGGTTGCCGGGGCGTTGCTATGTGGTTGCTAAGGTGTCATTTTCGGTTCAACGCCGACTGTTTTGGAAATGCTCGGGTTCTAGCTGCCCTGATTTTGTTACACAGCAGAATACGAAGTGTGTGTGTGTGTGTGTGTGTGTGTGTTTATTTGAGGGGTCGGTGTGCATTTGCTTATGCAGCAACAAAATAAATATGCAGGTATTAGTTCTGGCTCCGTAGCCAATCAGAATAAGTTCCTTCAGTTCAAGCAGCCAAACAAACCCATTTGACACTGTTCACTACACACACACACACACACACAATGACTGCACAGACATGGACATGCATACAAATGCAGCTTAATGGATGTGCTAATGTGGAAACATTCACAACATATTAACACACACTGAAGGTTAAAATACACAGAAATAAACACATAAACAGCAAGCTTGCATTAAACACACACACAGCCTTTCAATGCACACAGACACAGCAGGCCAACACAAATACATGCAGGTTTACATTACAAACCACACACATTAACACAAACACACAAAGGCTTAAAAGAACACACACACTTCAGGTAATGACAATAAGACTAATAACAGTAATATTAGTGAGGTGTTAGTAGTTTCAAATGGGTAAATGGGTTTATGATAAATAATAAGAGTTTGGCTAATGAGACTTTTATTGTGTCCCCCCCATGACCCCTAAACGACCTCTGGATCAATCAATGTAATCATCTTCACATGAGAGCACACAAACACATAAATATTCCATTATTTGACCAATCTCTCTCTTCATCTTCACCTCACAGTGGTCTCTCTCTCTCTCTCTCTCTCTCTCTCTCTTCACCCCTGCTGTATGGCAGCTACAGTATTATTTTGTTTGTGGGTGGTTTGTGTCATATTTCCTGTTTTTCTCTCGGTTCAATAACAAAATTACCCACAATACCCTGCAAAACTACTGTTCCTGTAGCTCAGCTGAAATTTTGTGGGTTTGATTCCCTGGAAACGCATGTACTGATAAATTGTTTACCCTGAATGTACTGTACGTGGCTTTGAATAAAAGCATCTGCCAAATTCAAAATAGTAAATGTAACAATGACAGACTTTAAAAAGTCACATGCCACTGTTTATGAAAACATAAAGGGAATTTACTGTAGACTGTATTTTGACTGTATTTTGAAAATATTAGACAATTTTTGCACATAATTTGAACTCTAAAAGCTTGTGTTATGCATAGCCTCTATGTTCCGTAAAACCCAAAATAATCCTGCATGTTTTGAATGACATGAGGGTGGATAAACGACGGCAAACTCATTTCTAGGTGAACTAACCCTTTAAGCAACTGGCACGTTTTCAAAAAAAGAAAAAATTAGAAGTCCTGATTGGTGGCCAGATTTTTAGACAGGGCGAGAGGGACGGCCCCCAGAAATGAACAGGGCGAGCGTAACCCTTCATGTCTCTAGGGCTTTGACCCGCCCCAATTAGACAAAGAGTGACAGTGTGTCTCTGTGTCCCTGACACAACCGGACCGGACTGAGCGCTAACAGCTCCAGGTCCCTTCATCCCACCGGCCCCTCGTTCCTTCCCTCCCCGTTCTCCAGCAATGACCCACAGTGTAAGGGGGGCCACATTTGACTCTGACAGCGATGTCACGGACGGCCAACTCTCTGACATTTGAGCCTGTCAAGAGTTGCCACGGTGACCTGGCAAATCCATTGACCCCTTCTGGCCCCATGCGGATCAGAGACTTGGCGTGGCCGGGCACAATGTGTGTGGGGTTCTTCATAAGCAGTCTAGAGAAACGTCACAGTGGGGAACACAAGTTCATTTCCAGCTGTCATAAGCTCTTAGGTCTGTTTTCATGTGGCTGGACAAACACATGAGGGGTGAGTCGAAAGAAAATGAGCAATAGATGGAGAAGAGGAGAGAGAGAGAGGCAGAGGAGAAAGTGTGAGGCAGGTTGTGGCGGGTACCAGATTGCCAGCTGTCAGGACACAAGGCTGCGGTGTGTATTAATGAAGCAAAGAAGCAGCACAGCACAGACCACACCATCACAGACTACAGCAGATCAATGATGTCACACACACAATGATTGTGTTTTCAGACTCATAACTGTATGCTACATAAATCTATTTCTTCATCAGTATTTCTGTCCTGTTTTCCAGTAAGAATATCTAAACTATTTAAAAATAACAAGATTACAAGATCAGTTTACTTGAGAAGCAAAATAAAAATATGTTTAAAAACAAGATTTGTTTAAAGATAATATATATTTAAATGTTTTTTCTTCTGGCCCTGTCAAACTGTTGTCTCTTGTTTTAAGCACAAATCTCAGTAATTGTTTTAAATATTTAAAATGTTATTTTATGTTATAAAATCTTGTTATAAAATCTATTTGCAATTGGTATAGGAATAAACAATCTTTGCAAAGATAAATCCTTTGAAAACAAATCTTAATATCTAATTTAGTTTTACAAGTAAATATATCTTGTTATAAGGATGTTTAGGTATTTACTGGAGAAAAGAATGTTTTTTTACTAACAAAGACACTATAAAGGCTGAGCTCTGTTTACTGTTTGTGGCACATTTCAGGACCGTTGAACAACCAGCTGGAAACACTGTCAGGTTCACAAAGATCAGAGACATTTATTAGTCCTGACACATTACTCTCAGCTGACTGGCTTTTGCTAACAAACCCCGCCCCTGTGCTCTGCTCTGATTCGTGCGTTGACCTGTCAGTCATCTACTCCTCAAAAAAGGCATTGTGTGTCATCTATGCCTTTATAAAAAGGCACTGGGTATTTTTAGGGACTTGTTAAGATGTTAAAATACTTCCCCCTCTTGAGGTCTAATGTGCAGAGACAACTATAAGTAAACTGTTCGAAGGTTAATTTCCCCAAAGAGTGTAAACACTACGGCGCTATCGATTTCCCTGACAGAACAACTTTGGCTCGACCAATGGCGTGAGTTTGGGGCAGGACTCTCTGTTTGTCTGACCAATGGCAGATAAGGGTTGAAGTGTTTAAGAAACCCATTTAAAAATGATTAAGATTATATTTGCAATACTTTTAATAACTGTTAGTAGCATAGAACTGACATACTGCAGATTCATTGTAGCCCAAAACTACTCTATAAAATGCAAAGAATGAAACAGCTGTAGCTATATTACATATATTAGACTGTTCCATGATAATCAAATACCTTGAACTCAGCAATCAGCCACTGATGTTGAGTTATTTGCGGATTGCTTACATTATCTGCCCAGCGTGAGGTTTCTGCGGAGAGGCAGCAGGGAGTCAGATTGCGCACTGGGCCAGCGTCTTTCACTCCGGGCTGGCTGGCTGGCTCCACTTCCCTGATCCAAGAAGATTCACCCGAGCAGCGGGTTTCTGAAGTATCATCTCTCCGAGCAGCTGAGACCCAAGAAATCGCTGCCACTTTGGGATGGAGTGATGACAGGAGAGAGTGATTCAGAGAGGGGAGGCGGAGACTGCACCACAGCAGGGGGGCGGGGCTCGGCCAGCCTGATGGCTGCCAGTCAAGGAAAGTTGATGACAGCACAATGCTGGCACCGCCCCTTTTTTCAGTTTCATCCGAGCTGCTCGCCACACTGCCAAAAACGTCTGGCCCTGGGAAGAGGAGCGTTGTGAGGAAAAAGGGGGAAGTGGAGTGAGGATTTTGCCAGAGGTATCGCTATCCGTGTGTGTGCGTGTGTGTGTGGACAGGGAATATTTATGATAATCAACACCCTGGTTGGCACCGTTGGGCGAGCTGGAGACTCGCTGTATCTATCCAACTTCCTCCCTCCCCCAATCACATCCTTAATCGAGTCAAGTGACTTATTAAAGCGTATGGGCAACGTGGGGCTAATTTCATTAGCTGCCTGCCGCGGCCCGCTATCTGATTTGTGCCTGCCTGGGGGGAGGGGCCGGGTTCAGGGATCGAGGGGAATGGTTATCATCTGCGGACCGCTAGACACAAGGCAATCAGAGGAGGTGGAGAAGAGGGGGCTGACAGAAAAGAAGGCATACAGGAAGTGAAAGGTTACCATGTGACTGTGATTAAAACATCACAGAGTACCGCACACATCAAAGAATACACCAGTAACATTCAATATTTCAATATCTGATACCTAATGTTTAAAAATAAGAGGAAAAACAGCAGCGATAACAACAGAATGTCAGTCATTGCCAGTTATTGTTATCAATAATAATAATAAATATAATATTGATGATAAATAAATATACTTGTTTATTTATTTATAAATAAATCAATCTACAAATAACCACTTGCAACCATTATGAAGACAAAATCAGTATAAAAAAATACATATAGACTAATAATATCAGCAATCATTAACCAGGTTTTGGCCATAACAACATTTATCAGCACTGGCCATGATTTATATCAGCGCTTCCCCAGTTTAAGTGGATTTCATCTGCTCTTTAATCCAAGAAGTTGGCAACCCACAAACAGCCTTATGTTTATAAAGACAGAATGCCACTGTATCACCCACAAACAGATCTCTACTGTCCCTCCAGTCTATTAGCAAAGGTTCAATCACAGGTCAATCAATGGCCATCGGAGGTCATTTCCCGGGAATGACCTTCTATCTGCTCCTCCGCTGGAGAGGCCCTGCTATCACCCCGGCACACCGGACTCTCCGAGCCTCTTCAATGACCATCCATTCAGAAAGGGCCAATCTGAGAGCCGCTTACCACACAACACATGCTTTACACAGCAGAGATAAGCATTGTGTTTAGGATTAGAGGTTGAGCTACAGGAAATCATTATCAGACTCTTCTCATTTCCCCCGAGCGGTTGAGAGATTCTAAATGCTACAGGGCCATTCGGTGTGGCTGTATACAGTACTGAAGAGAGCAGCTATTGTAGTATGAACTAAGACGTGTGGTTTATTTGTCATGCACCTGCCAGGGGAACATGGTTTTAATATTATAATGCGACGTGCAGCCAATTGCATTTTGCATAACGCTTGCGATTTGCTTTGCATAGATGCTGGCGGCGTGCTTGGGAGTCTGCAGCTAAACTGCAGTGAGTTTATGTTCGTGTGGTTATATACAACTAACCCAGCATATATAATGGCTATATAAGTCTCTAGCAGAATTATAGGGTCTGTATGTTTTCTTTGTGCATTTGTCACTGCATGAATTACTGCGTCTTTATGTTTGCGCATGCATGCGAACCTCTAGTTGAATTACAGCATCTGTATTTGTGTAATTATTACTGCTAACAGATCTCTAATTGTATATTGCTTTTCGATGCTTTTCTGCTGTGCTTGTTTGTCATAATTTCAGTGCTGCTATAAGCAGCCAAATCAATATTCGTAATGTGTCAGAGATGTAATTTATTTGTCTCTTGGTAGAAATCTCAGGAAATAAAACAGCGAGAGAGGGAGAGCGAGGGAAACAAGGTTTTAAAGTGCATGTTTAATGCACTGGACTGATGCGTGCGGCGCAATTAAAGCTTCAAGCAGTAACGCAGCAGCAGTGCATTGTGGGGATTTTGTTTTGCCAGTCTCAGTTAGGTCACCTGAATCTTTACAGACATTATAACCTATAACACTAATCAAAATATCCAGACCTGGATTCTCTATGTAAACACAGAGCTGATGTTTAAACACTGAAGATTTATGTAGCTGAGGATTTGACATTGGTAATTTTTCACAGTCTGATAAAAATTTATAATTCATCCTCTTGCCACCCCCCCCAACACACACACACACACACGCACACACACACACCTAATATATATTGAGTCTAAAGTAAGAGACTATTAATGTATTTTTTTTTATCAAAGATGTACGGAGTTAAATGCATCTGTTGTCAATCACACACACACACACACACTTACAAGACGATCACTCACTGTCAGCTGCTTTCATTTCCTGTGTAGGTCAGTAATCTGATATTAGACCATCCAAAGACATCCTCACACACAAACACACACACAATCACACACAAACACACATCACACCAGGATGTAACACTGCTCTGATCTTATAACGCAACAAATGCTGCACCTCAACGTTACATAAATGCATTTAACGCTGGATAACAACGTGACAGACAAATTAAAGTGATTGATCAAAACAATTTAACAGCCTTCAGATTAGAAAGCATCTCTGGGACCACCAGACACTACACAGCAGAACATAACACATGAAACATGGCGAGCCCCTCTAGGCACTTATAACAGAATATTGGATACTTTGATCAGGATGGAGGTATGAAAAATGTGACTGATTATTCTCATAAAGCTTCATCGTTGTGTTTTCAGCTCAGCATCCACAGTAGAAAAACCCCATTGGACCCCCGATGGACCCTAACATTGATGTACACACCATCAGTCCAGATGTGAGCAGAGGCCATAACACCTAGCTAACACGGAACGTTCTCAGAACATTGGCTAATGCTCTCTCAATGTTCTTGCAGTAATGTTGGAACTTAACTGTGTATATATCATATATACAAATGTATATATAAAATAGTTTAATATAAAATGGAACGTTTTATAAACATTACAAACGTTTTATAAACATTACAAAATGTAATGTTCTATATCCAAAAAAAAATGTTAATGCAATGTCTTAAAAATGGATGTTTTGAACGATCCTACAGCTTTCAAAATAACCTTTTATGTTGCTTAATGGAAACGTTACAAAATCGTTCCTACAACCTAAAATTGTTAGCTGGGTATGCACACTCACAGGTCAACCGCACAAACATCTCAGAATAACAGTCATGCCCTGAACGGTGTTGAGCACAGAAGAACTGCGGAGAACAGTCTGTAGATAAGACGCTATTTAGCATTTGAATAGAGCCGTTCTGATTTCTATGCAACTTGGCCTTTAGCCACAATTCTGTGTGTGTGTGTGTGTGTGAGTGTTATATACAGCCAATCCATGTGTTCCTCGTTGTCTAGTTCAACTTTATAAGTGTTGTGTGTGTGTGTGTGTCTATCAATCCATCTGTTCGTCTCTCTGTCTCAAAGTGAGTTTATAAGCCAAAACAGATGAATGTGAGCTCACCATTTGTCTAAACAAACTTAGCATTCACATGTATGTCAAGACATTTACATAACAAATGTCGACTAGTGCGATCCCTTAAGGGGAACATGTTATTTAAAATTGTTTTTCAATTTTAAAATAAAATATTTTGATGTACTATGTAAAACACTTCGACACGCAAAGCTCCCTCAGTCCACCACATCATTCAAAGACCACCACAGCTCATAACCATCTATCAGTATTCAGCAACTCAGCCCACCTTGATGAACAATCAGTGTACATTATGCCTGTATGTGGGAGACAGCCAATCATAAGAGAGATATTTACATGCAGTGTTTTGCTACTGTACCTTTAAGACAGCTGAATTCTAATAGGGACACATGAAATGCGACAAGGATGCCAAAAAATGCATTCAACATGAGCGCAGCTCCTAAAAACAATAAATACAAGGGCAGAGGTCTTGACTACTGACAAATTTTCTCATTGACACAATCGCAGGAACAGAGCAACCAGCGGACCCCTCCAGCTGTTTTTCAGATCACACTCATAAACTCTCAGACCTTCTGAAGGACCCCACACTGCCTATCAATTTCAAACACCAGCAGGAAGGAGACAAGAGATCGAGGGGGCTCCGATTTCACCCCCCACGCATACACACTGCAGTACAGGAAGCTTAGGTTACCCCCCCCTCGCCGCAGCTGTCCTGAGCTGCAGCGAGACTTGCGCTCACGCAGTAACCAGAGTCAAACTCAATATCTGCGCAGGCATCACTGAGAAAAGCAGACATACGATGAGCTCTGCACAGCAGTGATGCACGCCTGGTGGGAAAACAGGTCTGTGAAATATCACAACAACGCTGAATGCGCATAATAAAATGCGACTAAACATTATCATGCATAAAAGAGCAAATAATAAGCATGTCAGCTTTTAAAAAGGAGAAAACATTTGATGTCATCAGATCAAACACTCAGTTAAACTGATAATGGTTAATTGGTAATCTGGTTAATGCATTTTTATGTGTTACTGTATGCTAGTTAATCACACTATATGCTAGTAAATCACACTTCTGCACTTAATACATTTCCTGTTTGATTGTAATTAGATTAATAACTAGCTCGTAGGCAAAAGAGAGACAAACTGGCAGACAGATTGAAAGCAAAAGAAAGAGAGAAAGAAAGAGAGAGAGAGAGAGAGAGAGTGGCACAGCATGACTGTTGCACTGTTACAACATGCTCAAGTTGGCACAATCTAAATGCCAGTTTCACACAAACTTTCCAGACAGATGATGTCATAGCCCTGGCAGATGCCTTCAGCTGGCCAGCGTGATTGAGTTGCGTGTGCTGTGTGTGTTATAGGTGACCAGGGTGCAAGGTTCAAAAACACACCATCCATCAGTTCGACTAAAAGCGTTCTCTAATGATGACACTCCATAACACACGTGCAGCAACGATACGCTGAGAGTGTGTGTGTGTGTGAGAGAGAGAGTTAGTTGCTACATCAGCACACGGCACCTGCACTTTTTTTCTTTAAGGAAAATAACAGATTGTTCGCTTCAACAGAGAGCTGAATGAATTTCCTCAGTTCTCAGTTGAGGGCGGGACTGAATTTGAGCTCACATACACACACACACACACACACACACACACACATGATGGATTACTGGCCTTGGTGAGGGTCCCAGGAGGCTTTGCTTCAGGGGTTACAGCAGACAGCGGTGGCGGATTCGTAGGGTGAGGGGTATCTGCTCTACATACAACTGAACATTAAGGAATTACGATGCTGGCCGGTCCGAGTGGGACACTGGGGCTCTGTAGGGGTCTTTAGGGGTCATCAGATCCAATCCCAGTCACTGTCAGTATGCAGGATACTCATGGCATTCCATATAAATCCTTAGATGTTTTTGTTCTTCCCCTTATTACAGCGAGGAACCGCACAGGAACCTCTTGCAGGTAGACTACCCCCAGCTAACACAGTTTTTAGAACATTGCCTAACATTCTCTGAAAGTTCTCTTGAAGTTATTAAAAAATGTTCTTATATAAACATTAGTAGAACTTTTTTAACCTTGAATGTTGAACTTTCCTATAACTTAAAAAAAAATCATTTTTGTTACTAAATGAAAACATTAGGGAAACGTTCCTGCAACCTAAACTTGTTCGCTGGGCCATCACAGAACAGACACAAAGGCATGTTTGCTGTGGCCTGGTAATGCAAATGACAAGATTTAAGTCAATAGTCTGAACTTTGATTGGATTTAAATGACCAATCGGAATGATTCGCCCGTAGCTTCGGGCACTTTTTGATGCCGGCAATCATGTAATGGAGTTTTAAGTAGTTTAGGGTCATGGAGACCACATTGAATCAATGTAACACACACACACTCACACACACACAGCCAGAGACACAGTTCTCCGATCTCATATACACACATTAATCCCGCTAAAAACAAGACATTTCGAGAAAACTAACAGCTAAGAGCAAGAAAAGTTTGAAAAGCAGAACTGAAGAGAAAAACAAGATCAGTGATAAATCACAATATTTCTAAATATTTACATCTTCGCAAAGCCAATCAGACCAGCGGACAAAACAAACTGAATAAAGTGGCAAATCAGATTTGAATCAGAATATATATTTACATCTCCGTAACAAAGACCTGATTGAGTCAGAACAAAGCGAACTGAACAAAGCAGAAACATTTTTTAACCAAAACAACAACATTAAATCCTTTCTGCTAATCCATG
>JAZGTK010018602.1:0-11767 GCA_036877625.1 Ambastaia sidthimunki | reverse complement strand
GAGAGAGAGAGAGAGAGAGAGAGAGAAACAGTGAGAGGGACAGACAGAGAGAGAGAGAGAGAGAGGGAGAGAAAGGTGTTCTTTCATTATCACTGTTTCTATATGGCATTGGTCCTCTGAAAGGCGGGGCTTCTCACTGCCGGAATGAATATCACTTACACGTATTGTTGCTAAGAACTGTGGCACAATGTTTTCTTTGTGTTTTCACAAAGAGCATCGATAACCAAAGTTTAAACAAGTTCATAAAGCCCCATTTAGACACGTTTTAAACCACTGACCTTAACATGTGCTTATATAAAGACTTTGTAAACAGCATATTTTTATTCCTAAGATTCAGATAGGAAGTATGTTTTTCCAAAGCATTTTGCTGTTAAGTTACGTATTGTGTTTAGCTCAGATCTCAGTTGTGTTTGTTGTTGTAGCAGCTGCTGTTAGTTACCAAGTCAGTCTGACGCTCCGGCGTGAAGCTTGTTTTGTCTCCCTGGAAACGTTGCTACACAAAAACACTCACGCTTGCGTCAAAACCCAGAAAACTGGTGATCTTGCCCTGGATTTTTGGACCCATTTGGAACAGATGATTCCCCACTGTCATTCCACTGTAAGCAACGTTCCCAGGAATAAATGTTTATGATATTTATTACTTATAAGGCAGAAACTGTGTCCAGGGCTGAATGATTCAGTCGCTGTTGAAAAACAGACTTTAATGCTTCACATCACAAAAGTGGAACGTGTCGTGTTTTGTGCAGTTTGGTGTTTGACTGAGTCACGGTCAGCAAATAAAAATCCCTCCAAAGAAACTTTGTGAAATTTTCCCCTCAGCCTCAAAACTAAACTTGGGCTGTTTCAAGGAAGTAAACAAGTGTAAAGAAACAGTCAGTTAGTGGATACAGGTAGTTTTGGCCATGTAAAATTTTTTATACTTCCTCTTTTTTTGACACAAGTTAAATAAAGCAATTAAACGTGCAGATTTTATTTGACCAACTTTGGGCTCTGGGTATAACCAGCTAACCAACTTCTCAGTTAATCTCTCAGTAAAGTAATTTACTTAGTGGTGTGTGTTAAGGCTAACAGCATTTTCTTAATTGTATTGATTTGTTTTGAAGAGATCTGGCTCATATCTATGGACCAGAATATAATAAAAACTTGAGTGGCCTTTGTTGACCCGGGCCAGTAAGCAACACCCTAGCAACGATCCGGAACTCCCTGGCAACCACATAGTTGTGTCATATTTTGCAGGTAAGCAATAATCACCTTCCAAAAATGTAAAATTCATTTTAGTTTGTAACATTCAGATCTGTGTGTGTGTGTGTGTGTGTGTGTATTCATGTTTATAGTTCAAACTGACTTTCTACCTGACTAAACCAAAATTCCCACCCTTTTCCCATCTTTCCATAGTGTGGCTCCTGAACATATGACCTTCCTGGAACAATAAAGCATGAGAAGATTCACCAGCCTGTTTTCTCATAGCGACCATCTGTCTACCCTAATTGCTCAAGCTTGCTTTGTAGTGAGCATGTCCCGGCTTGTACGTTTAAGACACCTTAACACTCAATCACACAAGAATCTTTGTGGGTTTATATTGTAGATTCAGGCTGTAAATCTCTCGGCCAGCACTGGGCATGTTTGAACTGTAGTTAAACGTGACCTCCACGCCCAACAGGAAACACACATCAATGCAGCGTTCTCGAGTCAGTTTCTGCAGTAACTGTGCGTGTTGTTGAGAGCTTTGGTCTTCTGGCCTGGTTCTTAAAGGTGGACCATCTCACATAACTCCTTCACCCAACTCCAGCCCCACCTCTTCCTCTTCTCCTGTTACAGGAAGCCCCACCCTGTCACTGATTCCATGCTGGCATTTTTCCCAGGATACCCCTCCTCCATCCTCTGGCCCCTCCCCCTATCCCAACCCCTTCCCTCTTGTTCTCTGCCAGTTTCCCAAGATAAACAAAGACTTCAGTTTGTCTGGGCTCCAGCGGGGGTCAAATGGAATGAATGCCCGGGGCCACAACGAGGGCCCTTTTCTCTCCGTTCCTTTAGAAGACGTGTCTTTGTGATTTTGTGGTGGGGGGAAGGGTTTTGAAGCAGTTGTGGAGAAGTTTCAACGTTCTAACTGCTTTGCGGTTATAAAACTCACTTCCCCATTCACGTTTACTGCTAACTGCAGCTGTAGTTTCCCAGTTTATTTTACAACCTCGCACAAACAGCCAAATGGCATAATCCCACAGATAATCCTTATGACGCTGGGGCTGTGTTTCGACGTTCCCTGACAACCAATCCATATCAGATATCTTCATAAACAAAAACAATGATCCGCGTGTCGGGTGGACCAGACAAGAAAGATTTATTTTTGTTTATTTTTCATGCGTGAACAGCTTGTGCCAGGAAATACCGTGTGATGTTTTAGCAGATGGTTTGTTCGTTTGTATTTTGAAGGTATCTGATTAGGTTCAGTAATGCATGCGCAAAGCTAATGGACAAGCAAATGGACAATGACTCCTTTAAGCTGTGGTGTGGATATTTGTGTGTGGTTGTGTGTGTGTGTGTTGGTATCCAAACGTTAGCAAAACCTGGTAAATCTGGGCAAAACCTCCTTTTGGGGACGTCCTTATTTCTAAAAACACTATAAAATATAGTAAATAAAGTGTTTTTTATTGTAAAAATGTTCTGTTAGGGTTAGAGTGTAGGTTAGGGTTACGTTATAGTGTTTATAACTAGCTGTGTATAAATAGGAGTCTACAGAATGCCCCCATTTAGATAGATAAGTAAACATTGGGAGTGTGTGTTGGTGTGGGATTAGATTTACTTACACACTACTCACCCACCTGCCCGACACACTAGTAAACGTGTGTTAACAGGTCAAGATTCTTGTATATTGACTGTACAATGTATAAACCAATTCCTATATGAATCAAAGCTTTTGGTATTTACTCTGAATACAAGGTGGATGAGTAGCTACAGTTCACTGTCTAAATCTCTGCTTAACTCAGCAGTTTCAATACATTGTCAAAATTGATTAATTCATTGACGAATTGCTTTGTAGGTCACTGCATTTGATGTCTCAATGTGGAGATATCCGTCCTGTTGAAAGAGTGGCGGAAAGATTTTGTGACTTTCTGAACAAAAGAAACGCTGGGTTGGATCTTGTCTCTACATGTGTAAGTCTGACCATGTTGAACGAAGACACCACATGCCCAGCTTACAGCTTTAGGTTGTGAGAACGTTTCCATTAGGTAACAGAAATGTTAATGTTATTTTAAATGTTTTAGGAAGTAACAGACATTAACGTTATTCAAACATTTATTATCTTTTTAAAAAGTTCCACTAACAACTTGATAAATGTTATATATAATGTTAAAAAAGGTCTACTAACGTTACTGCAAGAATGTTTTTGAGGAAACGTTAGCCAGTGTTCTGAGAACATTCTGTTAGCTGGGTGGCTCTTAAAATAAATCACTTAAAGAGGTAAAACAGACTTAATGACCTCTTATCTTTATTACTTCACAGAGCATTGCTCCTTCATTTGTGGATTTAAACAACCCCCTATAGACTTACATTTAAGGAGAGACTCGGATATCTAGGGACTGGAACACCACAGAGATTTGGGAATGTGGGCTCTCAAAATATTCTCCTACTGCAGGAAACGTTTTCACAACTTTGTTATTTCCCCCCACCCCCTTCCTTCCAGGACACAGGAATGCAGGGGCGAGAGGCCAGTCAGGAGAGAACAGCTGTTTGCGTTTAACTGCGCAAAACATGCGACTGCACGCTCCAGCATGCGGGCAGATTAACAGCCAGTGCCGTTGCATCACACGCAGATTCGTCATGCGTTCCTAAACGTTTATTTACAGCATGCTTGAGTACGACGACTAAATTATGAGGCTGGTTTTCGTGTTGGGTTAATAAAGGAACTGTACATTTTGATCAAAAGTTTAATGCGGATGTTTTCTCAACCACAGTGGAATATGCATCAGGTCGATTCTTGTCTGATAGCGTTCTGAGCCCGTTCGGTCACCTGACTCACCACAGCTGGGTTCTGAATGACCCACATTCTCAAACGAGTGCGGTGAGACCGGCTCATGACTTTTGCATGGGGAGGGAGTGAGTCTATCAATAGCTGCCGTGTCTGTGAAAGAATGCAGTCGTGCCGGGCACCGAGCTACCATCAGCTTTGACGTAGAAATACCATTTATTTGTATTACTCACACTGCAGAGTGCATATGTGTTGTTGTAACCTTAAGGAGCTTTTAATAAAATGAAAATCTACAGGATCTGACCCTTAAAAATCACTTCCAGGTTCTCACATCTCAACCAATGATCTTCTACGACTTCCTCAGATGTTTGTGATGTAATGTTTGTGATTATATAAAGTTTGCACTCTCAAAAACTAGATGTTAATATAATTGTGTTCATGTAATTTATATTTGACTAAAATATGTTGATAATTCCAGGTTTCATAATAGTTTCTTTTACTGTTATTATAAGATTTAAAAACAGTAGATAACAGTAGATTTACTGTTATTGTAAGATTTAATAACAGTAGATTAAGTTAACTGTCATAAGATCTTTTCAGTGCCTTTTACAAAACACTAATATTCTGTGTTGACTGATGTTTTGTGTTGGATGTCATGTTGAGTATCTGAGAGCAAAGACAGGCCCTGAGAGACGAGACTGTGGCCTGTGCTATAACTCAACCCTGCATACCACGCATGCCTCAGAGACACAATAGCTCCCTTTACAACCTGTAAAAATGGTCATAAAGCGTTTCAGTGGAACAACAGCTGATAAGCCTGAGAATCCTTCTTCTCATCAAACTGGTCGGGTCACTTTCATCCGGCCACATAGTTGCATAATTGTTTTGTTAAATGTGTTGAGCTATTTGCTTGAGAAGCATCTTGACTTAACATTTGGACTCTCACACCTTTTGATCAACAGCTTTTTTTAGGTTTGCAGTCATTCATGTTTATTAAATAAAGGATTTTAAAGGTTTTTAGAGATTATGATCAAAAGTATTAAATAGCATCGTTTAGAAAATGAGCTTAGCCAGAAATCGCCTTAAATAACATTCCAAGGTTTTCCAAATAAATATTTAATTTAATAAACCTAGTTAATTTAGATGCAACATTATTATAGCTTACCAAACTATTTAAGACTAAAATTTTCACTGCATTAGATTCTGTAAGAGTTTTATCAGACAGAAATAAGTCCTTAGTGTATCAACTCTGTTACCACTTACATTACATCCTGACATCACTATGTAAGGTTTGGTGATGTCATACCATTAGGTGTTTAAATAGACCATGAAACACAGGCCTTCATATACAGACAATAACTTTGCCACTCGTGAACAGAAAGGAGAAAGAATTTGTGTCATTTCAAAGTTTTAATACGTGAGCGCCACGTAAATTGTCATGATGGTAAATACCAAAATACATCAGAATGCAACATGGGAAACAGTATGTACACACACTCAATATTACAAAATATACAGGTCTTTATAAAACAAAGACATCAATACAGTGTCTCAAGCCCGGTACAGTCTCAAAGTTGGGTGTGATCGGCCCTGAATCACTTCAGTTATGACAATATGGTTTTCAATACAGCCTTCATTACTCAGCATAACACTTTTGCATATGTTGCAATGTCACGATTTCTTTGCATGGCTTTGAAACTGAACCAGATCTGAATCCGAATCAGAGTGTCACACTATGCAATGAGTTCCCAGCTGTAACACCAGTAGTCGTCCATTTTTTCTTCACTAGAAGGACATGCCCAGACATCTCCACAAACCAAACTGAGCTTGCAGCACCACTGAAGTGTGTTGGGAAGTCCCACACTACGATGTTAAGCCCACGCCTCACCACGTGTTACAAACGCATGGAGGGCAACCCGGATAAGAAATACAGTACAGTACGCCATGCGTTGAGCTTTACAGTCAGAAAGCCACTATTGCTGTACTCCACGGGTTTAAGTTTTTAAGCATTTGATCGCAACAGATTTGCCCCGACCCGGAGTCACTGTCCTCCGCCTCAGCCTCGGGTTCTGCGCCGTCCTTGCTGCTTAAAAGTCCCGAGAAACTTGAGCCAAATATCGTTATGAGGTTCGACACGTTGCTCGTGTCCATTTCCTCGCTTTCCTGGTTCTCGCTCGTGTTTGAGGAAGTAACTTTTGTCCTTTTCTGGGGCGAATCGACGCTGTCCGTCTCTTCCGCGCTTCTTTTCCTGTTCGAACAAACGCGCGTCTCGGGCGGTCGGCGCGAGTCGGCGTCCACAACCGCGTCCGACGGACCCTCGCTGGGTTCACCGATGCCATCAGACACCGGTACCGTTTCAGATGAGACGTTATCAACAGAGTCCAACGTAGGGTTTTGGTTTCGCTCTTCTGAAGCGGACGCGCAACCTTCCGCGTCCGATTTAACCTCGTCGTCGTCGCGTCTTACGACCGAGTCGTCTGTCTGC
Organism: Ambastaia sidthimunki; assembly: GCA_036877625.1. Lineage (NCBI taxonomy): Eukaryota > Metazoa > Chordata > Actinopteri > Cypriniformes > Botiidae > Ambastaia > Ambastaia sidthimunki. The sequence continues at coordinate 5,315 of JAZGTK010018602.1, read as the reverse complement.
GGCTGGTCGTTCGGCCGCGGCTCCTCGGGTCTCTCCTCCCGGTCGCAGTCCGTCCCGGCGGGCGGGACTTTCTCCCGCTCGGGGTCCATGAGGTCCCAGTCCTTCGCGTCGCGTTCGCCCTGCGCGTTCAGATACGCGCCGCCGTAGTAGTCGCTCAGATAGACCTGACGCGCGCTGCGGAGAACCAGCGACACCAGGAGGTTTTTGTGCAGCTTAATGCCGCCTCGCTGGACGCGGGAGTTGTATATCTTCCCTAAAGAAATGCTCATGATCCGATGAGCCTCCACTTTGTACTCCATGGCCGGTTTCGAGCCACTAAAGGTCACGGTGTGTTGGTACAAAGTTCGCCGGGCGATTCGGTCCGATTTCCTCTTAGGATTCTTCCCGAAATATTACCGTAAAATTGCCGGTGTGAAAACACATTAGTGGCGAATCAAACAAACAAACACTTTTCTTCCTTCTGTAGAGTCATGTGGATAAAAAAAAATAATAATCGTCCAGTTTGTTTGTTGTTCTGATGTAGTAATTTGTTTTTAAAAACCAGAGGCGTTAAATAAACATTTTTCTTCACTAAATTCAATATTGTGGGTGAATGGTCAAGATTTCGCAACCTTACGAATTCTCTCCTGCGCCCAACAATAGTCTAGGGAGGAATGAGACCGTTTCTATTTTTAACCAGGATTTATACCTCCGCGTCAGCGACTACACTAGCCAATCACGGGCCGAGTTGACTTCTACCACCGTTGTGAATCACACCCGCCAAACCCGTGAGGACCAATGAGCGCGCGCTCTGACGATGACTCATATTTAAATACTAACGTGGGAGAATCGTTTAAAGGGAAAGAATTGTTTTCACGCTAAAATAACACAATTGACTCTTAGAGTTACGCCATTTTGATTTATAATATGAATACATTACATTCAAAACACAATATGCGTGAGGTGAAGGAATTGAAACATAAACACACGTCAAAAATGCACGTAAAACAAACTGTTATTATTTTCTAAAAAACACGTTTGAACACACACACATCCTTATATAATATTACACAGTTTAACGAAAATAAAATATAATGTTACAGTAAAAAACTCACTTCCCCTTTAATTCTTTTAACTGACTTCCTCCGCTGATGTAATGGTGTGTCTGCTACAGTCGCGTCACGTGACTCTATTGTGCGGCTCCATTGCGGTGCGTGAGCAAATGTGAATGAAGCTGTGGGTGGGGGAAGGGTGACGTTGTGTTTCAATAACCAGCTAGTTACTGCGACTAGTTACTGGTTACTCTTACAACTCAGGGTGTGTGACGCGTTTAATTGAAGAGATTGGTTAGAGGCTTTCCTTAGGTTTGGTTGCACTAACCACCCGTGTGAACCGGATCGCGAGCTTGTCTGTGTGTGTTAACATGTGGGTCACAAACAAACCATGACAGGAAGTGCTGAGTATGACGTAAGCTACTCGCGGTGATTGTTTACATAAATAACCACGAATAACGCCTTGGTTACCACGAATGCATTAGACGATCGTTCCATACTAATAATGAAACATTATACCAGCTGTTTATATCAAATACGTCGTTTATTAATATCTTTATTAAGGGATCGCTGAAAATATACGAATAAATCTCTTGTCTCATTTTTATTCCCGTCTAATCTGTTGCATAGACTGCATGCTGGTGAGACGCTGTTTAAAGGTGCCAGATGATGCTATAAATGTCCAGGTTAATTCATTTATGCAGCTTTAGTTACTAAGACGGTGTTTCCGGTTGGTTGCTTTCTGGTTTTGCATCATATGCAACTCTCTGACCACAGCACTCATGTAGACAGTCAATAAAAAGGCAAAACACTGTGATGAATGAAGCTTTAGTGGGCAGATGTACTAATCTATTATTTATCCAGACGTTATTGTATCAATAATATTGAGTTTTGATATGAAATACATTATGTACGTATTAGAGTTGATTTCCATATTCATGTATAATTTTTAGGACAGGAAAGATGAGTAAGAAATCAATACAAGGAATCAAAAGACAAAAATTAAGGACGAATATGTAAATGTTGAATCAAATGTTAAAATAAATATCAATAACAGTATAAAATAAAGTAATATGACCTAATATGATATGCGTAGTCTGTCAAAAATACATATTTATGACACAGGTTATGGCTACTAAATATATGTCAAACTTGATGCATGTTTATGGTTAGAAATTACAGCAATGATACACGTTTTAACAATAACAAATAAACATAAACCATAATTAAAATAACAGCTCACTGCTGTTTGTTTACAGGAAGCGTGAGCGCGCGTGTCTAGACGCTCTGTGACCCGGATGTGATTCCGCCGGGCGGCCTGAGCGGATCCGGGCCGCGTCCCGCATGTAAACAACACATGAAGCTCCTTTGTTTAAGAAAAGCGAAACCAGAGGCGATCTGGAGCAAGAAACATGTCGATGGAAGATCCGTTTTTTGTGGTGAAAGGGTGAGTTTATGCTTCAGGTCGGAGATGACGTGGGCGTTTCGGTAATGACTTCCAGATCTGTCAACTTCGAAGAATCGTCGATTTAAATTAATAAATCTTTTAGCCACTGATAGTTTGTTTTTTAATATGCCCAGTTTGATCGTATTATTCGTGCAGTACTAGTTAGTGCGGATTAAAACAGCTGTTTCTGTGAGATCGTTCTCGTGTTTCCATGGCAACCGCAGTGATCGCTGTATCCCGCTGTTATGTCATGAAATCGATGCCTGCATCATTTCTCCTTTCATATGTTCATTGCCTTACTGCTTTGGTATTACCATGGTAACCGAGGGCATTACCACGTTACCATGATACTGAATTATTACCAGATTCATAATGAAAGTGACATGTTTTCTTACAGTGAGATATATCACAGTATTTATTATTTAAAGGACACAATGCCATTGCAATGACAAATTATGTGTCACTTTGTGTGTCAAGTAGAATATTGTCATTTTACTGTAATACAGTAATTAATTCCAAGACTATAATAATGTTTATACAATGGGCTTAATAAATATGTGTTTATCTTCCATTGTTTTTTGTAGGGAGGTGCAGAAGGCTGTGAACACAGCTCAAGGGCTTCATCAGAGATGGATGGAGTTAGTACAGGACCCGAGTGGTGCCACCAAAGAGGAAGTGGACTGGACCACCAATGAGCTGCGAAACAGCTTGAGGTCCATTGAGTGGGACTTGGAGGACCTGGATGAAACCATCAATATCCTTTCTGTTCTGAAATGTTGGGACACCAGTCGGGTTTCAAATCTTGCAGAAGTTCTGTAGATGTTACATCTGATATTTGTGGCACCTTAACTTGGGTTGCAGGTATTGTGGAGGCCAATCCCAAGAAGTTCAATCTGGATTCGATGGAGCTGGCTAAGAGAAAAGGTTTCATCACCAGCACACGACAAACTGTCAAGGTGCTCAGATTTAAGACACATGCAACTCTAACCCAGCGCTTATGTAAATATCAAATAATCATGCTGGAATTTCTTTGTTGTAACAGGAAATGAAAGACCACATGACAAGTCCAATAGTTGTTTCAGTGTCAGAGAGGAAAAATCGACAGGTTTGTAAACGGCTGTGGAAGTCTGAAGTTCTCACATAACGGTTGCCTTCGAAAGTCGTACTATATTGTAACATTTACAATGTATGTTTTCCGCATTAGACTTTAATGGGAGACGGTGGATCTCGTGGCCCAATCTGGCAACCCAGCAGTGATAAGTACACCAGACTGGATAATGAGCTTCAGTCTGTGAACAATCAGTTCATTGAAGAACAGCAGACACAGCAGCAGGTGTGTCAGTGATTTTCATTATTTACATCAGCAATTTATGTAGGGAAACTTATATATTATATATGATATATGTATGAGGAACAACACGTTTAACGTTTGTTGTTTAACGTACGACAGCTCATAGCGGAACAACACGACGAGCAGTTGGATCTGGTGTCAGGAACCATCGGTGTCTTGAAGAACATGTCTCAACGGATCGGCCAGGAGCTGGATGAGCAAGCTGTGTAAGTCCGTTGATCCTTGTTTTACTGGTAGGAATCTGGGAATTCTAGAGCCCCCGGACCTCGTGACACCTCATGACAGCTGAAGTTGTTTCAGATCCCACCGCATTCAGGTGGGGCAGCAGTTCTGAAAGCTGTGAATTAATTTGTGTGTCGGGCCTGTTTTCAGAATGCTGGATGACTTTTCTCATGAGATGGATAACACTCAGTCCAGACTGGATAATGTGATGAAGAAACTGGCTAAAGTCTCTCACATGACCAGCGGTAAGTGACAACAGAAGCTTTCTCGTGTAGAACAGGGACATGCTTGATTTACTTTCTCAAAATTCTCAAAATACCTTCACTAGCCATTGAACCGAAACATCCTATTTTCATCTGATACCTTTAACGTTTAGATGATTTTATTTCATTTTTTAAAGTAAATTATGAATTTGAAATCTAATTTAGAAATAACTCAAAACATCTTTTTTATTTTGTGAGAAATTCAAAAGAAGATGTTTTATGATTTTTCAAGTTGCCACTCATGCATGAATGAAAAAAGCCCCATTTTCTAAAAAGAAATCCCCCATGCATTTCCTGCTGAGACCTCTTGACTTCCTGTTGTAATTAAAGCTGATTGGCTGGGGAGGAAAAGTAATAACACCTACTCTTGACATTATCCCTTATAAGGCAAAACATGACGATGGCAGGAAGTCCAACTTCCGTGCATGATTGAGACCAAGAATTAAATCAAACCTCATGGGAATGTTTTAAGAATGTTTTGTCTAAGGACATAAAACCTTATACCTGTGTGGTTTAATAACTGTTTATCCCAAATATAAATAACTGAACCTGTTAAATTCTCATTTAACCCCACAGATCGAAGGCAGTGGTGTGCTATTGGGATTTTACTGGCTATCCTGTTTGTTGTGATAATCCTCTTCATTGTTCTATGAACAAATACTACAGGCTTTTCCACTACAGCTTGCTTACACACACACACACAAACTAAGGTGCTTGGAGTGGAGAAAACAAACAAAAACATTTTCCTGTCCATTTTTATTTCATTATCCCATATTAAGCTGCTGCTGTTTTTATGTTGTCTTTGTAGTTTCTTATAAATAGAGCCCAGACTGGTAAGAACAAACTAACGAAAGGCAGAAAGCGTCAGTTTTGTGTCATAATACAGAGTAAATCATGCATTTCTTTTATTACGATCATGACGTTTAGCACAAAAGGTTAAAAAGGACTAATACTGATGTACTTATTCATAACTGAATCTAGGGCTACTAAAATAAACTCTG
>JAZGTK010018601.1:0-11767 GCA_036877625.1 Ambastaia sidthimunki | reverse complement strand
AAGACGGGTTAAAGAAACTTCTCAGCACTGACAGATAAAGATGTCTTCTGTTGCTTAAACCTACAGCTGGACTGTTTAAAAACTATTTAAACACAATTTACAAACTAGATTCTTTTATATTCTACAAGAAACTATAAAAAGAGCAACCATGATTCTAGTTTTGCTAATCCAAGATGTTTGCTAAATGGTTTCGTAATGCACGAGTCCATGTTAAAGTCTCCAAGATTTTTTTTGGTTCCTGACCGCAGTTTTAAATTAAGAACGTTTCTGTAACATTTCCATTCACTAAAAAAAGTTCAAAGATAACTTTGAATGTTCTAGGAACATTTTTATTAACACTATCGCTTGGGTACGGCCTAGATATCTTCCCACAAGAGTTTTTGGATTTTGTAGCCTGTTTTTACTGCCCTCCAGATAAAAAATTAGTCTTTGAAAAGTAATAGCAACGAGCTCTCCTTAATAAAATGCACATCTGAGGAGCACGACGAGCATTAGAAATAACGATGCCAGCGCGACTAATAATTCAAATTTTAACATTTTTATTTAACTTCAATTAAAGTAAAAAGGCTCGGCCATATATGCATGAAACCGACCACTGTCAAATCCTAAATGGGTCTCTAAGCAATTAACAATATGCAGGGGTCCAATCCAATAAAACCTCACAGGACTCAGAGAGCCCGAGCTTTAACCCCCATGAGAGCAGACCACCGGCGATAAGCACGGCGCTGTTAATGAGATGTGCACAACAGAATTCACACCATCTCGTACATTAGAAAACATTAAGGCTCTGAGTATCGGCCGGCAGCAGAACAGAAAGCATGTTAATGAAGGTGAAAGTGAATAAAAACAGATCAAAGCTGTCGGCGGCTAAAAGGGCCTCGTGCACACGCCGGGGATCTGTTTTAATCATGTCTTATTACCAGACAGAGGCAAAATGTCCTGGCTGTACATACATAAAACCCTCACACAAAAAGGCAGCTGATAAAACACGATGACCTTTGACCCCTGATAGAGAGGCAGATACGAGTTGATCCTTTGCCCATGATTGAGGCATTAGACCGACACGGAGATGGAGATAATACACGGGAAACTAATTCAAGCTATTTAAAATGAACATGAAAGTCCAGATATTCAAAATATCTGTTCTATAACTATATAATTGGTTAGATAATCACTATATAAAAGGACCAATAGTGTTACATTTCACCTTTCCACAGGCTTAGAGAGAGAAAAGCAATGAAATTAAAACTGAGAAGCTTCATTCAAGAAGTTCTCACATCTCTGTATGACACAACTCATCTTCATCAGAAATTGTTCTGTCATAAGCTGTTTGTGTCACACTGGTTCTGAGGCGGCTGTGTGGTTTCTGACGTTTAGTTTAAAGAAACAGGAAGCAGAAATAGTGATATGACAACAATTCAGACTTATTACTTATAAGACTTACAGACTTATAGCTGAATCTTCTTTTGTGCGTAACATCAGCATATACAGCTGTTGGCTATTGATTCTGTCCATAACAACATTTACAAATCATGGCCATCTAAAATCTGCTAATAGGGTGATGTGGCTATTTCTACACTCAAAAAAAATGAAAATATAGCCTAAATTAATTCAATTGTGGACAGTGGTTTCACTCACTGAAAATTGGTTTTCTTAACTCTACTCAGAAAGATTAAATTGTTGTACTTCCTAACCTTTACCTCTCTAGCGCCATCTCTGTTCAAAATATAACATTGCAGGTTACTTAATATACTTTAAGTCAGATGAAGCCAAACCTGCATGTCCTATAAATCATTATTATAAATCTTTGTGAATCAGGAAAGATGAGGAGATTGTTCTCAACACTGATCTGTCGTACTTGAACAGATTTGGAGTCATTTTTAACCAAAAGTTGCAGGATTACAGCTTTAACAATACATTAATATTTTAGAATATTATAGAACGACACCTAACGGCATATAAGATACCAGTCGACCACTTGAAGTATTCGTGTTTAAACCTCTTTCAACTAACAAGAGGGAAAAATAACTCATTCCTTCAGAAAACAAAAGCAAGGCCACGGGTTACACTAATCTACAGCCTTCATTAACCCTCAAACAAGAGACATGCAAATCCAGACTTCTCTCAGTGTCAGTAGCTAAGGGACGGTGAGAGGAACAGAGCAGGAACGAGGCCGAGGCTTTGAGCACGGCTGAATGAAACAAAAAAAGGTGTTTTTCTCATGCTAATTTCTGTGCCGGAGTGCCGGGCAGAGAAACAAAGACGGATGAGAAAGCGTCACTAAATGCGGCAGAAACGCACACAAAGAAGCTAATGAGAGACCTTAGTGCTAACTAGCGAAACATGAGGGTAGCAGAAGATGCTTATTATAACAGAAAACAATGGATGCATTAATTCTACAAATTATTAAGCCTTAAAATGGAACAAACGTACTTAAAAACTTTACGTTTGTTTCTGTTTAACATACTGGGGCTCTAACTTTTTACATAAAAGAATTTTTATGTTTATTTCATGATATTTCAAAATAAAGTCCCAGCTAACAAGGAACGTTCTCAGAATGTTGGCTAGCATTCTCTGAATGTTCTCTCAAAGTTATCAGAAAAGGTTCTCGTAGTAACGTTAGTACAACTTTTTTAACATTAAATGCCATATCAAAAACATTAACAACATTAAGTTGTTAGTGGAATGATTTAAAAACATGTTACCGAATTCAAAAATGGTTTAAAAACATTCTTAGAACCAAGCAATAATGTTAATAAAACGTCTAAAAAAACATTTTGAATGTCCAAGAACATTAACGTTTTGTTTCTAATGCATTAAATTTAATTTGTGTAGAATGAAACTTGTAAAGTAAACTTTAATGAAAATTATGTCTTTTAGTAATTTAAAAAGGTCACAATTCTGAAACATCTTGATCTTTATGACCTCCAGACGGGTGAATATTCAAGCGCAGCAGTAATGCTTCCCAAAGGCTGGAAATATGCTGAGGAAATCAGTCACTTGGAACCGAAATGGAAAACTAATGTGGTGATTAACATTAAATATGTGCTGATCCGAGTTGATGAGTTTCAGTTTGGCCAGAGGACAGAAATCAAACAGATGTCGATATAACACTTAACAGCATTAAGGTTTAAAATGCTTACAAGACACTAAAACAAACACTTTGTCGACACTCTCAGTTGTACACATTCACAGAACCTGTATTAAACGACCTCAGGGACACCACCCGCTGGTGACTATATGAAGTGCATAACTAATATAACATTTACACCTGCACCTATATCACAACCTATAATTCTGTCAACATAAAAGATTTGTTTCAAACTAACCATTGTTGAGATCTAATGAATAAATAACCAACATTGAAACTAGTTAAAAATTCCGGACCAGAAACAGGAAGGTATGGTTCAATTCCCAAAGCCCCACAGACATCATGACTAAATTCTCCACACAAAATCCTATCTAACATACTGCCTAAATGTGTATTAAACCCAGCATTGAACCGTCCCTTTGACAAGCACACAATGGGCGACTTAATCCTAATCTCGTAACAAAGAGAAGTAAACCCGCTTTAATCCAGTGGGGTTAATTTATTGTCTAATATTTGAGGGCTCCTGGTGGAACAAGTCAGTACGGACTGTCTGTCAGCTACAAATCTGTCTTCCTGCACCATTAATCTCAAAGTCTGAATGTGTCAGTTTGATGGCTTGGGTTTGAGTTGAGATGTTTGTAACATTATGGCAAGTGATGTGAACACACTATTCAAAAGTCTTCATTCAAAGACCTCACAGGTCACCAGATTATAAGCATCATATAAAATTGACATCATGACTTAATAACTTCCTGATGGCAAATGCATATCAGAAAACATCACTGTTAAGGGTCAAAGTACATGACATATGGGTTTGAGTTGGTTTGAATATGAAGTCGCTTTGGACTGTCTAGTTAAGCAAACGTGTCTCATCTATATGTCCAAGCAAACCTTGGCAGTCATGAAATAAACATAAAAACGCACCCAACACTGCACTGACCAAAATAAAGCTCATTTTATTCCGGAAAGTTTTAAGTCTACATAAGGACTCGGGATGTCTGTATGTCTGTTTATTATAACCATACCGCTGTGCATCAAGTTGAATTAAGTTTAAAAGAAAAGCGCTTTTTCAACATTGACGTTTGTGATTTCAGGAAAAAAATGAGCTTTAGAAAACAACACACACATTTCCCACCCTAAGAAAATGACTTGTTTTCACTCCTTTCTAAGCAATGTAAATGATCTCTTAACAAATGCACGTAAATGCAACATTCAGCGCGCATAAACCCAAATGAACAGAAGACAATGTTGAATTCAGGTCTCCGTGTTTTTGTCTAATTCTAAAGCGTGTCCTATCTATAAAGTCTTAAAGAAAGACAAACAAATGTACGTTTCCCAACATATTCCTCGATCCTGGATGGATCCACAGCCCGCGCGCGTTCCGTAAGCGCCGGGATAAAAGCGCACGGACGCGGCAGCACATCTTACCTTCATTATCCGGGTAATTCCTTAAAGCTTGACCCAGTACTAACAAGTGGAAGGGAATGAGAAATGGATAAATCCCGACGAGCGTCATGTTCAGGCCGCTCCACGCGAACGCATCCCTGTGCGTAAACTTGCGCTGGCGAGCCGGAGAGAGCGCGAGTCAGGCGGAGAGGAGCGGAGCGTGGAAACAGCGCGACGCTGGAATGATCCGCTCCGTCCACAGCGGGGCTGATGAAGGGGGCGTCAAGCGCGTGTGTGCGTGCGTTGTGTCAAGCTGTGCGTGCGTGCAGGCGTGCGTCAGTGCGTAATTTCTATTGAAATGATTGTGAGTTATGTGTAACCCTTTTGGAACAAAGTTGAAGTTCGTTTCTTTTATTTGTTGTGATATCAAACGTTAATGCAATATTTTTTCTTGTTGCATTAAGTATAAATGTCATTTTTTATTCACGCGTTTGGTCTGTTTAAATGCATTTTCTTGGCGTGCTGAACGTCAGACAGCTGCAGTTCATTCGGATTTTACAAAATAATAAAACTGTTTGTTGAACTTTAACCTTTTCGCACTTTGACCTTTGAACATATTCAGCTTGTTCTGGTTTAATAAATCGGCTTAAAGAGATATTCACCACAAACGTAACATCATTAACTTACTCTTATCTTTTTTAAACCTGCACAACTTTTTATAATTCCTGGATAACAAACTATTTTTTATGTGTTTCGATAAATAGCCACTGATGTACATTATGGTGGCTACCCAGCTAATAGGGAACGTTCTCTGAACATTGGGTAACGTCCTCTAAGTTATCAAAAGCGTTCTTGCTATAACATTAGTAGAACGTCTTTTAACGTTATTTGCCATGTATATTAAAAATGTTATTCTTAAGTTGCTAGTATAAACTTTTAAAAAGCAATAACATGAATGATTTGTGTATAAAACTAAACATTCCTAAAACTTTCAAAAGAACATTTTTAACGTCTTAATGGAAACATTAGGGAAACGTTTTTTATGACCTGAAATTGTTTTTGTCTCCACCTGTGTATTGTCCAGCAGTTACTTGAATGTTTCTATTTGCTGTGCTTGTATGAGTTAAGTGCAATGTTTCTGCATCAGTGATGGCCGTGAGTTACATCACCCGTTGTCAGGGACAATTACTTATGGGTAACTAGATCAGAGAGGTGGGTTTAGGTCAAAGTCACATGGCGCTGCGTTCACCTCGCCAGACAGGAAGTTGCATCGCAGACGCAGGAACACAAACTGAACAAACACAACAGGCCCTGTTAAAAAACCTGATGTTTGGTATTTAAGATGAAGGTCAAATCAATACTCTTACTGGGCTTGGAAAAGGGCCACCATTTGTCCCCTCTGCCAGATGGTTCCCCCACGCAGGAACTCGCATAAACCCTGTCACCTACCAAAAAAAATGACTTCACATTTCGTGTGTCTGAATGTGGTGGCAGGGAGTGTAAATGAGATGTCTCTGCTGTGTAAGCCCCCCCCAACAATGGCTGACAGACAATCAGGCCGCCCGGGGTGTGTGAAGAGGCGTGGGGGTGTTTATGATGGCTCAGACAAGCCTGTACACAGCAGAGCTGAAATATAAATGCAGTGAGGTTTACTGCGTTTGCCTCCGTCCATTTGTCTGCGACGTCTCTGTCTCTCTTATTCTGTCTATCAGATCTTTGGTGACATGGCTTTGTTTGTGTTCCACAGAGGACAGAAAGGATTAGAAACTATTTCTTTAAAATTCAGAGCTCTCTACTGTTAAATAACAGTGTCTGTTTTTTTTTCAAATTACCCCCTTTAACCCTCCTATTAACCACCTGCATTGCATCAGTGACCCTGGCAGCTGAACCCTCCTGTTTGGAGAAGATGTGGCCACGATGTGTCTGCCATAGTGTCTCAGACTGCATCACATTTTCTAACACAAACCCGTTTCATTATTCAGCACAGAAGAGACAGAATCTGTATCCGTCAGTCTGTGAATCCAGGAGCCGGGGCTGAAGCCAGAAACTCAATGCCTGTTCTGATTAATGAACCGGGCCGGACTTTGACAGGTGTAACAGGGTTGACAAATACATATCAACCTTCAACCTAAGACCTCCCGCTGGTTAGTGCAGATAGCTTGAGACTAATGAGGGTGGCTGGCAGGACTCAGACCCAGCTAACAGGGAGCGTTCTCAGAATGTTGGCTATTGTTCTATATAAGTTCTCTCAAGGTTATCAAAACCGTGCTTGCAGTAACATTAGAAGAAAGGTTTTTAGTATTATATATGACATTTATCAAAAATGTTATGATTAAGTTTTTGGTGAAATGTTTTAAAAATGTTACAGAATTTTAAAAAATGTAAATAATGTTCTTCTAACCATTTACATTTAGGCATTTAGCAAAGCGACTTACAATGTGAGGAGAACATAGAAGACAATAATGACAATAATCACACAATAATGTTAATACAATGTCGAAAAACACATTTTGAATGTTCCTAGAACTTTCAAAATAACACTTTTAACGTTTTTGTTACTTCATGGAAACATTAGGAAAACGTTTCTTTAGCCTAAAACTGTTGGCTGGGGAGGGCAGACAGGGCACCACTGATCGTGTCGACCGCTGCTGGGAGCCACATGTTTTTATATTTGTCCATCACGGATGTGTAACCACGGCTGATGGGAAGGGGGGAGGCTGCACAGTGGAGCTCTTGAACTTTGAGCAGGGGCCCCTCCGGATCTCCAGATTCCTGCTGCTGGTGCATATGGGAAGAGCATTTAATATAGAGAAAAATACCTCTGAATGGGTTGCTGTGGCTTAATTGTGTCGAGTAAGTTCTTTCAAAAAGCCTCAAAGGTCCTGTTGCTACCCCACGCTGCTTGATTCTGTGAAGTTTTTAATATTATTGACATGAATATAGTAAAAAAGATAATAAGAAAAAAGCAGTAAAAAAAGTTATTGTTGTTAACCAACTGAAATTGCATGTTTTAAAGCTCAGTAAAAATTATGGACAAAGTTTAATTAGTGGTTTAAAACAACTGCTTTCTGAATAACAGACCTGAACAAACCTGAACCCAGCTAATAATTTTAGGTTGTAAGAACATTTCTTTAAACTTGTGTATAAACAGTTTATACTCTTCCTCCATCATTAATGCTACACAATCATGTAGTCTTACGAGACATTGTCCTTAATTTCTTCAGTAAATGTAAAAATCAAAAATGTAAAATTATGGTCCTATCAAAGAGCCCTTAAAAATAAAATACGTTAATACAACATCTAAAAAACGGGACATTTTTAACGCTCAATAACATTCAAAATAACATGTTTTTTTTACTTAATGAGAAAAGTTAGGGAAACATTCTTACAACCTAATATTGTTAGCTGGGTTTGGCCTATTAGAGTGATTAACTCAGTTTCTCTATTGAGACTGACTTTAAACTGGTTGACAACAAGCTTTAGAGGTTTTGAACCAGTAGTTCTTTTACTGGAAGCAGCTTAGTGCATGTTCTGTGCAACTCTGCCACATAAATAAAACCGTAGCAACTTCCAGTAACCTGCAACATACAGGCAAGAACCCTTTTCTGTTTTTGCACCAGACACTTTTGTAGAACTGCACAAAACCAAACAAAAACAAGAAAGCTCTTTTGTGCTGGCTTGCGGTGAATCAGGGACCGCATGCTGGCTGATTGACGGGAGACTAAGCTCCTCCCACCAGAGGTGAACAGGAGTGTGGGAAGAGACAAGTGCACAAAGCCTGCTGCTCGGAGGGGCGGGAGGGACCTCGGACCTGGGCCCCGCTCCTCGGCAGACAGGGCAAGACTCTCTTTCACTAGACGCAGCCCTGGGGTCAGTTTATGGGGCCCTGCAGAAGCAGATCTGGTCTAACCTGTCCCAGATGACTCTGTTCTGTGAGCAACACACAACAGAGTCGTGGAAGTCTAGCAAGTTCAGTCTGAGACTGTGAGGTGCCAAGTTCAAAGATAAAGTTCATGAAATCGAAGTAATAAGTAACTTTCAAATGTATAAGTTCTACGATTTGTGTATGTTTTATGTATATGTTTGTTTTTTAGTTTATGCTTTGAACGGTTATGAATTAATTATTTCTTCCTAACAAACTGGGAACGTGTTCAGAACATTGACAAACATTCTTTTTAAAGTTCTCTCAAAGTTCTCAAAAACATTCTTGCATAATGTAAGTAAAATGTTTTCTATATGTATATATCTATAATTGCAATTACTATGGCTCACACTTCAGATTCAACCATTTTTTGATAACGTGAAGAGAACTTTTGGAGAATGTTGGCCAACATTCTGAAAACGTTCCCTGTTAGCTGGGCACCTATATTATGAACGGTAAATATTATGAATACGCAGGGTAGGATTTAAAAATAAAAATAACTGAATGCTATATTATCACCCTCTTTAAAAATTACTTGATGTATTTTAAAAAGTCTTTTTTTTTTTTAAATCTCTGTATCTTTACTTTTCCTTGAGCTTCCTCAGACACAAACACAAACCTAGAGGAACAAAAAACCGTCAGAATGGTTTATTTTAAGTCTCTGAGTACGTCTTCCGCAGCACTTCAGAGAGACTGGATGCCTCTTTGAGATCACAGAGTCTCATTTCTCCGCCGTGGTTATATAATAATCAAGAGAGAACGTTTTTTCAACGCTCTGTGATGCTGTCATCACGCTGGTTTGAGCATTTCTGCCTCCATCATCTCACAGAAACTCGACGCATCAAAATCAAATGAATTCTTGATGCTTCTGTGCAGGTTTTGTAATTATTTGAGATCTCATTATCAAACAGCTGCTCTGGCTAATTGAATCAATGTTTACTGATACGACACCCGTTCAGCTGCTGAGCACGGCTACAGATGATTCTCAGCCTCTCTGTAAGTAGGTCATTTTGCAGGGTTCTCCTTCACTCTTATGCAACTTCAGGGTTCTGGACTACAGCGATTCAAATACTTGAGAGAATGAGGGATATTTTTAAGAATGTATATGTCTCGGTTATGAACACCAGTTTTTTATTGCTGCAGTAACAGAGTTTGATATATTGTCTCAGCTTTTGTTTTGTGTTAAGAAGAACATTCCCCTAATGTTTCCTTTAAGTAACAAAAATGTGTGAAAAAGTGTTCTTTCAAATGTTATTGGAGCATTCAAAGTGTCCAGTTTTTTAAACATTTTATTAACATTATTGATTGGTGATAAGAACATTATTCAAACAAATATTCCCATAAGTATATGTGATACATAACATTCTACTAATGTTACCGCAAGAATGTTATTTTTGATAGCTTTGAGATCTTTTAGAGAACGTTCTTATAATAATGTTAAAACAACATCTAAAATACTGGACAGTTTGAACATTCCTAGGCTTTGTAAAATAACATTTTTAACGTTTTTGTTACTTAATGGAAACGTTGGAGAAATGTTCTATTGTTAGCTGGGTAACTGTTATCTTTACCACACATTGTTTGACTTTCTCTCCGTCCCTCTTTAGGGATAACAATGTTATTTTGGGCCATATATTGACTTTACTAACACCCTCTCTTCCTAAACAAGGCAGGTCCCTTGACAGATTCAGGGTCAGACCTAAAATCCCCATCATATAGACTGTTTTCTAATCAGAGTCACACAGCTGGGCCTTACGCCTCAGACTCCCACAATGACCCCAGTTAACCTCTTATTTAAATTAAAGGACTGAATATCCCTTAAGCAAACTTGAGCCTCCTATCTCTTCTGCTCAGCCTCCTAACCGTAGCCTCGGGAAAAGAGTTTCAGAAAGAAGGAAAAAGATACCAGGACATAATCAATGTCAGTAGAGAATCTAACATTATATTCCTGAGTAGACTTTACAGTAATTACACGGAAATATAATCTAATGAAGGCTTTCAGGGAAAGAGATGGACGCTTGTAGGTGTTTTGGATTAACACCAGGTGTGAGCTGAGCTGGGCTACAGCTGTCGGCTGAGAGCTGGTGTTAGCTTCAGGAGGTTGGTGGATACCTAAAGGAACGTTTTAGTTCTCAGAGGTTGTTATTTCATAGCTCAGAAGATCTGATGGAGCTCTCAGTGTTTCATTTCAGTATCAACTTTGTCTCAGAGGTTTCTCCTAAAATTGCTTAGGAGAAATGAAAACGGGAACAAATGACATGATTGTTAAAATACATCAAACAGTACAGAGCTGTAAAATTAAAGTAGATTGTGGCTAAAATAATCTGGATTTGGATTGAATTGGACGAGTAAAGTCTGAGCTCATATTGAAATCTTGACAAAGCTGAGCTCAGTTTGTGACATTGTTGAGATCTCTTTTGAAACTCTACTGGAGACATTTGTGAGGTTTCTGTGTCTTTTCTCAGGAGAAACATCTGAGACACAGGAGACTTGCACAGACCTTTCCATTTTCTCTCAGTTTAATCTCATTGCTGTCTAGGAGAAGTATCTGAGAAATGAAAGAGATGTCATCCGTGATTTTTCTTTCCTATTGTTATTTTTGTTGATGCACAGATGCCTTCAAAAGTTCTACCTGGGTGACCTGAGAGGCAATGATGGAGAACCTCATACACACTGAATTATATCTGCAGCCTGTGTGAAAGGTCTCTGTATTGATCTACAGTAAAGAGTCGATATTTATAACTGGCAGTGATAACACCGTCTCTCTGGAGTCTGAGATGCTGGACAGGATAAGGTCAGACTGCGTCCGGGTGCCGTTTAAATGTCTGGCGGTTACTCATCCAGGAAAGCACTGTCCCAGCTAACAGGGAACATTCTGTCAAACTTATCAAAAATGTTCAGAAATGTTCACAGAATGTTTTATATATACATATCACAAATATCATTCTTAGGTTGTTAGTGGAAGGTTATATATAATTGTTATATAAAGTTGTTTATAAAAATGTTTGAATAATGTTTTTGAATAATGTGGACGTTTATATACATATATACTTATATACACATATACATAACCTATATACATACACGTGTGTGTGTGTGTATAGGTTATATATACATGTAATATAATGTGTGTGTATATATAGATATATGTATATATATACAGTGTTATCCTGTAGTATTGGGAAAGAATGTATCCATCTCACAGCTTTCTTGTTTGCTGAGTGTGGCGGCCATATTGCCCCTCTGACAGGGAGCAGGTGTGTTTTTCAGCACATTATACACACACTGATGAGAACACAGTGAAGCAGCAGGTGTCTAATTTCACCCAGCCTACACACACACACTCACACACACACACACACACACAC
>JAZGTK010018600.1:0-11768 GCA_036877625.1 Ambastaia sidthimunki | reverse complement strand
TCATCTCTCTCTTTTTCCTGCCCTCTCAGTTTGAATTTGTTGCCCATTTTGCATTATATGGTTTCATTGGAGCAATTCTGAATACTTTCTTTTAAAGATTAAGATGTCTTCCAAGAACATGTCTATGTTTCTGCCTCCCTATATTCATATGTGACTATATTTATGTGTCAGCCCTAAATCAAACACAGCAGCATGACCAGCCCCTGCTGGTCTAACCCAGCAACACACACACACACACACACACACACACACACACACACTCACACACTCACACACTCACACACACACAGGGGCCAAAGCCCAGGCAAGCAGAACAATTTCTGGCCTCCAGAAATCATTTAGACAGTCTTTTACATCATTTCGAACCAAAATAAGCAGTAGAAGTAGTTTTAATAATGTTCACATCTGTGTGTCTGTATGTGTGTCACACCAATGAAAAACAAACAGAGACATTTTTTCTTCTTTTTCATGCTTGACTACAGAAAGACGCAATTTTAATCCGGACTCACACGGTCATGAAACTACAGGAATTCAGTGCAAGTTTAATGCTGGACACAGACACACTCACATCTGTAGCCTGTTACTGAAAGCAGCAAGGTTATTTCAACAGGGTAATGGAAATAATGGCCACCAACACACGTATGCTGACACAAAACACATTTACACACACATGGTGCGGGAGGAGGGGCTGGGGGTGCTGAAGGAAGGTACAGTGCCTCATGTTGACCTGTGTCAGTGTGATGTGATGCAGTCATAAAGATAAAGATGGAATTTAAATCTGAGGTGATCTAGAGAAAGTCTTTGTGAATGTTTGTGTGTGTGAGAGAGGGAGAGATTTTACCATACACTAAACTTCAGTATAAACTTTGGAATACTACATATACTAAACTCTATACTGTGGTTACAGTTACTGTTAAAATTTTATTTATAAATCAAACAAAGACATTTGTAAAGGGTAGGGTGAAGTATTAGGCCTAATTTAAGTTAAATTAGAATAAGTAATTTAAGTACTTGATAGATAGGCTGATAGCTAGGTATACCGTGTACTGTATTTTACAAGAAAAGTTTGCTCACAGACAAAATGCACATGTTCCTTTATCACCTGTATATTACATTTCCTTGCTGAAAGTAATAAACAAAAATCAATTGTCTTATTCACATGTTAGTAGTAAGAGAATCAGGGAGACATGCTTAACTTCAACAGATGTCTGCCTAGATGTTTGCCTGAGTTCAGGTGTTCTGCTTCAGCAGGTAAAATGAGACGCTCATAAAAACATGTTGAATCGTGTAAATCAGCCCTTCGGTGTCATAACACCTTTAATATAGCAATCCACAATAAACATGAACGTACCCCATATCTCACACCATAAATCACAAATGTACAATCTGGGGAGTTCTGCGCTATTATTCTACACTGTCCACGCTAACAGAAACAAATCCATGCAGTTGTCTTTAGTTGCTTTACAGTCCTCATTTGATTTGGTGTCGTAACGGGTGTAACTGCTTATTTGTGTTCTCCAGATGGATCAGTGATTCATAGCCTTGATATCACAAGACCTCTGCCATTAAATCTTCCACAGATTTCACACCCCCTGCTTCAAAACATGCAGCTGTGCAGGATTACACAAAGAACGGGGAGGCTGATGAGTCTGCGGTGTGACGTAACCAGCGGTGTAAAAATACAACAGCTTTCGTTCGGTTTGTTTAATAGATTCATAGAGAAAACAAAGATGACATTATGAGGCTACGCGGGAAAGACGCATTCGGCTGATCAAAGGAGCGGAGAGCCAAAGGAGGACCAGCAGGGCTCTAGTTTGAGCCCCAGGATTGTGCGTCTGACACAGATGCCAAACGTTGTGTTTACCCCACGCTGAGCTCCATCCATCAGTGCACGGCCTCCACCCACAATGACACTGAGCTGCTGGAGATCATTGCAAAATATCACATCCTCCCAACTCTCTGTCTGCGAAGCGCGAGTCTGCGCGCTCCTGCATTCATGCTCCGAAATGAGAATAAAAACCTCTCAATAAACCTGCGCTAAGTGGAGAAAAGACAAAGCCGTCTCAAGTGACTCATTATTCATGTCTCAAGTGAGTCATTGTTCATCTAGAAGAAATGGGTGGAGGATGAAAAATGAGTTTACGATACAATATGATTTAAACTGCAGTCCATTCACTGTATGAAGTTTATGGGCCAAGCAACAACAATCCATAATATCTTAAGAATGCTTTATTGAAAAACGCTGTAATTATATTGGGGCAGGACATCAACAAACAGAAATCCTGTCATGAATGGACATGTTTTTTTTAACTCTAAATATATTTTCAGTTCAGTTCAGATAGGGCTTTTCACAATACATATTGTTCCAAAGCAGCTTTTAGAAAGAATAAACCCCCGGTGAGCAAGCCAAAGCTAACAGTGGCAGGGAAAAACTCCCAAGATAATTAAATAGATGAGGGAGAAATTTTAGGAGGAACCAAAACAATCATCACGTCACGTCAGCCATCATAGATTGAACTGAAACACTAAGATCACCACAAACGACTGCATGACTGTGCTGTATTACTAAAGCTTTGCTTAAATGCACTGTTTTCCCATGCTTATCATTTCTAGAAAATGGAAGGTGAAGGTTATTTGTTAAAGAAAATATGTATGTGTTGTGTTTAATTCCTGTATGTGAAAATGGAGATTAGGCAAACATGTCAGTATAATAACTTTGATTAATGACATTAACAAAAAGCAATATACATTTAAATTGATAGAGATGTTGCAGTGAATGTTTTTATAAATAAATATATATAAACATAAACTTTACTGGAATAACTCACACAGATGCACACACAAACTGTTACTCACACAAGGTGACAAGTATGACAAAGTGACGATATTTGAGGAAACTCTCAGAGGCAATAAAAGGGAAAATGAGTTCTATTGCACAAAATCATCACGGTTTTCTCTCTCTCTCTCTCTCTCTCTCGCTCGCTCTCTCTCTCTCTTTCTCGATCTTAATCTCTTCCAAGCAGAAAGCAGCAGAGGTGGCAGAATAATGAGCTCTTACCTAGTTTAAAAGTGCCTCAGTCACACACACATACACACACACACTGCTCTGGCCTTGACTACAGCAGGCAGAGACTTCAACAGTGGTGAAAATATCGGTCTTTGCTTTTAAACACATATAAAAAGTCTGGAAGCTCTCTTCACTGTCACATAGTTGTCTTTGTGTGTGTGTGTGTGTGTGTGTGTGTGTATGTATGTGTGTGTGTGTGATTGTAACACCTTAACCCATCTGTGTGCCAGACATTACACAGAACCCTCTGCAGAAATAAGTTAAGACTAAATGAAAATAAATGCCCCTCATCATTCTCCATCATCGGATATATCACCTCTCTCTCTCTCCTTCTGTGAGTGTGATGGGAGCTCAAAGATGTTCTGCTCTCTCTTAGGACCACATCAATCAGCCTGACCCGCCTGGAGACCCGCTAAGAGTGTGCGCTTGTGTTTCATCTTCAACAGTTTGTATCTTCCCAAATATCGCGTGAAGAAGGGAGGAAGACGTTATTTAAGTTATTTAAGCAGACAGAGAGAGAGAGAGAGAGAGAGAGAGAAACCATGTGCGTGTGTGTACATTGAGTCAGCAAATATGAATTTTTCTGTAGAATTACTGAAGTGCTTTGCCAGCCTCTTCAATGCTTTTCTCTCGGTTCTCTGTCCACTGTACCGTGTAAATATTGTTTGTGTGCAGAACAGTCATGCTTGTTCAGGAAATGTTCAAGGCAAGAGTTTTTTTTAAATAACCATAAAAATTCCACAGATTGTTGTGTGCATTGTCATCACTGACTGTCTAATTCAGTCACACTTTTGCTTGGTTCATTAAAAAACAAAACTATGTTTAAAAGTGGTAACATGCAGTTGTCACCACAATAATATGTCAAGTAGAAACCTTTTCATCTAACCCTGACTTTGAGGTTTCTTTTGTCAGTGTACACTAATGTATTCTGGTTGTTTTAGCCATAACTAAATCATTGTTTTGTTTTGAATGCAAGCTATAAATTTAAAAAAGGAAAATTTTAGATTTCCTAAAAAAGGCTTTTTTGTATGTCTGAATTTAAATCCAGGTCCCTTTTCACACAAGAAACGAAACCAATAAATTATTCTGTTACACTTTAAGAAAGAAATACTAAATAGTTACAAGGTGTTTTTTTATGTCTTATCTCGTCCAGGGCTCCAATATGAGCCAGGACTGCTTCTGGTGTCCCTGTTGGTGTGTGTCAATTGGTTTTGACTGTCACAGTGTTTTTAGCTTCTATACCAATGTTAAAGCTTAAAAGTATGCCTTAAGACGGTAACATCTACATTATGTGGTTTTAATAAAAAATATGTCTCAGTTTGACTATATTCGGTAAGACAAAAAAGCTTTTAAAGGTTATCTCAGGTAGAAACAGCTCCTTAAAGTAACTAGCTGCTACCACTTTTTAAAGTGAAATCAGGTCAGAACAGACAATTATGTTTGAGTGTGTGTGTGTGTGTGTGTGTGTGTGTGTGTGTGTGTGTGAACAAAAATGAATAACTTGTGCATTGCTCATTGGTCTATTGTCACTCAGACTCTTAATCAGACATGTCCTAACTGAATTTGCAATTTTCTAATTAGTTCTCAAAAGAGAACAGAAGAGATAAAGTCAGCTCTCTGTTTCGTAATAACTTGTTTGCAATTCAGAACCTGAACTGCCCTTTTGTTTTGTTTTCAGCTAATTGCATCTAGCATTATCCTGAAGTGAGAATGGCTGCCAACCAATAAACATCTGTCAACAATCAGAAGCATCATGCTAATTCTTAAAGGTTATTTATAATGATTGTACCTGTAAGGAATAAAAAAGTGTCTAAGAGTCAAAAAGTATTAAGTGAACTACAACTGTTAGTGTACCCTCAGTAGACCATATCAATTTATAACATTTCATGTAAATTTAAGTACATTTCATGCACTTAAATTTACCACCAAAGCTGAAAAATCATTTAAAGCTCTTGTTTGTGTCAACAAACAAAGATTTGAAACAGTTAAAAAATATTAGCCCCCATTCTGACATTGAAATTCTTTGGAAGCGCCAGCGGAATCCAAATCTATAGGTTATCTGTTTCCTCTTAGTTACAGCTAAATAAAAGAACAGCAGTGACGGCTGAAGACACCTGGGGTGCGTCTGTATGTGATACACCCCATGAGTGAGTTCTCACTTTACACACACACAGGAGGTTGTCTTGATGAATTCTTTGTGTAAATCAGAGTGGCACAAGTTAGAAACATCTGTGGCATGAAGAAGACCAAACCAACACAACTTTTTCTTTTTACCGTTTAAAACAGTGACAAGGGGAGATACAATATGATAGGGGAGAAGTAAACATTGCATGATTTGAAACGTGCATATATAGTTGACTTCAATTACAAGTACAAATATTCATTAGTGAAAACTATTCAGCAATATTAATAAGTATTAAAATAAGTGTATTATTGATTTGAGGTGTATGCTTTTATGAGATTAATTTTCAAGCATTACAATTGGCCATAACCACTAATGGGGAGATTGTAACACTTTTAATTATATTTTAATTGAATGTATTAAACTTTATATTATGATGTTATGATTTCCTTCTCATTCTTATAATGGCACAATTAGCTTAAGCACGCATAAAAGTTTCTTATTTTCTAAGAGTAATAAAAGTTTCTAGACTACAGACTACATCTACGTTACCATTTTTGTATCTGACAGACTCTTTATCCAAAGCAAGTAACAGTGCATTCAATGTATACATTTTTTTAATCAGTACTCGTGTTTCCTGGGAATTGAACCCACAACCTTTGTGCTGCTCACGCAATGCTGCAATCGCGTTCTCCCAACAAAAATGTACAAAATTGCCTCAGGACTCCCATACTTAAACAGAATACAAACTATTTTCTGTCATTCTTTTCATGAAATATGTAGCAGGATACAGTAATGTAAACTTTGTTTACATGTTACTTTTTTATACTTCCACGATGAAGATTTGATTTCATCAAAACTTTACTAACATGGTTTTAGCCTTCTACAGATTTCACTTTGTTTACATCACTGCAGTAACATGTTTTTGTGTGTGGTTTGTGACAAATGAAAACAAATAAACACATCCTGGTTAACACATCCCGAGGTTTGTCCTTCTAGAACGTATTTTTCAACAGACCACAATCAAAAACTGACAGGATCATTGGAACCTATTAATTAATGCCCATGTGCTCATGACACAATAAGTGATGCTCATTCTATCAGCATCAGTTTGAATGTTATTTTTCTCATCATTATTTCCTGTGTGTTTTATTTTTAAACTAAAGTCTAAAATAAAATAACAGTTTAAAATAAAACTTTCTAAATATAAAGGTATTTAGCAAAGGTTCGGGTTTAAACCCAACCTACAGACAGAATCTGTGCTGATTTGTGGAAGATGCCAAAGACTTCGGTCTGGCATACTTTGCAGCCTTTCTAAAATGTTGTTCTTGTCTATTGCTTTTGTCTATATCACACATCTAGACTTGGCCTTTGTAGTTCTCTTTAATATGACAATACAAATACATAACATAATTATATAATATAATTGAAATACAACATACCGCATGCTTTCTGTTGTTGGTAATAGTACAATGTAAATTGTTTCAAACAAAGAGCACAGAAATTTGTGAATAAGGTACGATCCATGATAAGTCTAATTTATATAGAAAGGAGGCATGTTTGCACTGACAAAGACTTCATTTAAACAAATCGTAGCACTATTTCAGCATATTTAGCGCCTGGTTAACCTAAATTGTGGTTGCTGATTAGCGAGCAAGACGCAGATCAAAATCGCCTCGGAGAATTAACACAGCCAGCCATTAATAAATTCACATGAAAGGCCATGGTAGGTAATGAGAACCACAGTATCCTGCAAGCAGATGGCTCAAAAACATCATATCCCACTGAGAGAGATAAAGAATTCAAAGCCTCTGAAACACCTGCTTCTGTTCAGTCTGCAATCGCTCAGTTTTAGCACGTCACAAACACAGCTAATCAGAGTGTGCGCCCAGAGAGCTGTTTACGAATACAGCGCTTCCGAAAACCTTCTAATCATGGGCAGAGAGGACTAACACATGTACGGACATTGCAAAACATGCTGTTGTGATAAAAGACTCACTTTTCACATGTAAATCTCCATCAGGGTGGTAGTTTAACAATAGCTTGTGCGTGTCATAGGTGCACCCAGAGCTCCCTCAGGTAATTCTCCTGGTGAGGCAATATGAATATTTCATTTGCGTTTTAGGTTCTGAACTGATTGTTCCCAGAGCCACCCTGTGAATTCATCAGTACATTTAAATCCTGTTGTCATTTACTTGAACCTGTCAGGGCTGAGGAGAACGCTCACTGATGTAGGAGCGGTTTTCTTTGATATTCATCACTGTGTTGTCGGCAGAGTGCGTCAGGTTTCTGTTTGCACCCCAGAGCCACTGTTAACTTCAAACGAGCTAGTCCAAAAATACAAAATACACACAAGTATACAAACAAGCCCAGAAAAAGACACAAGGACAAGAGAGTGTTACAAAACAACCACTGTCATGTGATTCCCTAGGTACAAGTCAAGCTGTGTAAAAAAACAGTAAAACACAATGCCAATTCTGTCGATATCTTTAAGAACCGTAGGATAATTCATTTTTTTTATAATTTGCTTCCACTAGAATACTACAAAGTAATGTCCAATAAAGGGAAAAATTAGTTTTTTCCCACTTTCTGGCAGAAATATTTGACAGCAATGAAACGGTTCTCGTCCATTATTAAGACAGTGCTGGTAAAATGTTATACAGTGCCTGCAGCAATGATGAGGAGGTAAGAATAGTTGACACACTTTTGTAAAGTCTGATCTTTTTCTCTAGAGGGACATCACACACACACACACACACACACACACACGTGCATACACAGATCTCTTTTTCATCAGTCTGTTTGCCTATTTTGGACCTTAATTACTGGGCATCCTGGCAAACAACAGCATTTTGCAAGTTGTATGTATACAGGTGTGCGTTTGTGTGTGTTACCTCACTTTCCCATCAGGAGTATTTTTGCTCACTCAGTTCTAGGTGAATGCATATCCCATTAATATTAATACACTCATTTGCGTGCCTGAGTGGGACCCAATATGGCATCAGTCATTTAATAATTAATTTAAGTTTTCTGCATATTCATGAGTGTCATTCCAAAGCCCAGGGTTTTGGAAGCCAACAGATGCCACTTTAAGCTTGTTTACCTCTTAATAAATTCCTCAGTTTTTGTCAATGAGTTGATCTGCAGAAACAGAGAACCACAAGATCAGAAAGAGAGAGAGAGAGAAGAGAGAGAGACTGCAAGAATCTTAGGAACATCAAACTCTTATTAGAGCTTGAAATGACAGTTTGAAATGTGACTGGCAGCTAGACATACTGGAGTTGCCATGGTGACAAAGAACAAGACAAAGACATGCTGTGTCCGAAACCACTCACTCCTTCACTGCTTCCTAAAAAAGCAAATGACATTTGAGTTCACTATATGGGGAAGAAGTCAACGAAAATGACTAAGCGATTTCAGACACTGGCTTAAAATGTTTTAAAGTGTACTGTTGGGGCATTTTCATCATAAACCTTATGGCTTTCCTGTGGTGGATTGTATCATTAAACGGTAAAAAAAAATTTCTCATTGTTTATTAAATTTGCTACCTTTATAGCATATTTTCAACAAATATGTTAAAAATAAAGAGACAACAACTGCTTGTCATTAAATTTAATTATTAAATAAATGTAATATTGGAACATTGGAAATAGTACATTAGATGTACACTCAAAATCATAGTGCATTGTGGGTAAAAAGCACTAAAAGAATGTAGAAAACGAGTTGTTCACTCAGAATTCAGACACTACAAAGTGGCCGGCACCCTATATAGTGCACTATAAAGGAGATAGAAGGCGATTTCTGACACAGTTGCAGAGTAATCACTCAAATTTTTTTATATTTAATTTTTTAAAATATTTATTTATAAGTGAAAGATATTTGTAAAATAATAAAAAAGGTATGTGATTCAGTTTAGAATTTAGGCAACCATTTTTACTCACATAGGTGACACAAACAAGAAAATATCTGAAGCATAGCTCTTGCCATTTGATTTGCTGGTTCTGGACAAATTCCCAAACTTCAAACATCTCAGTCAGACTCCTGGCAAAACTGAGTGGTCTGCCGGCCGGGGTAATCGAGACTGCGTTCGCGTACTTTGATGTAAGCCCCAAAAGTTGCATATGCAGAGAGAATGTCTATGTAACACTTCCAAGAGTCATGCCGTGGGCTCTTGGCTCACTGTTCAGGCTGATTAAATGATGATCGGAGAGTTTTAACACTTGTGCTGCTGTTGAATCATTCTCTGTAGCCAATTAAAACAAAGCAGCAGATAATTACTCCCCCCATGGGTTTTAATATAAGAGTGTTTGAGAATGCTGATTAACTGCCCAAGTAACAGCCCTGAGTGTGTGAGCAAGGGAGGTTTTATCCTCTTTGTTCCTTGCTGATTGCAGCATTACTGGTGTGAAAATAATAGCAACGTTCTGTTGGTTATGAGGTGTGGAGATACTGGTATTTTGTTCTCTCTTCCTCTAGTGCCCTTTCCTAAGCCAACGGAAAACATTTATTGCCTGTAGTTCTGGAATGCGCTCCGTGTTACAGCACATCTGCAGCCTTATTCAATAAGCTTTCCTAAGGTATTTTATACAGTCCTTGAACCCTAATTAGATTCAAGGATTACATCCTTGTCCCCATGAGGCAGGAACATTGGATTCTAAAGAGAACATTGTGCTATCATAACTACATCTACAATATCTCAGTCTTTATTAATTCCCACGACTCCAGCCATCAGACTAGCCATGCATGTCTTTAGACAGTGAAGAGTTTATGACGGACATCTGCTACATCAAGGCTGTAAGGATTGTCAGGCGTACTGATGATCATTGTCACTATATTTTTCTAGTGATTTTGGCTTAGCTCAAGAAACAAATGAATTCAAGATTGTATGACTGTAAGAGATAGTTCACCCAAATGTGAAAATAAGAAACTCACCATCATGTCCAAACCTGCATGATGTTGTTGGTTTTTTCTGTGGAACAAAAAAAGGAAAAATGTTGAAAACTCTTAATGCCATTCTTATATCGTTCCAAATACGCTTGACTAATAAACTTAGTTTAAATTGTACATTTAAACACTCTCACACACGCACACATACACTGAAACACCAAACACACGCACAAACACATCTTAAATCAAATCAAGTGGACAGAAAGACGTCCAGTTTCTAATGTGTTGTGTTTTTCTTAGGGAAAAACTGACCTTTCTTATTTGCTCATGTTTTGTACTCATGTTTTTTTAAATCAGAGCATGATTGAAAAGAATGAGACATGGAGAAAGACTGAGGTTTACGTAAATGAACCAAAAGCATGAATGTTTTGATTGTGATAAACTGATTTGTGAGTTTCCTCATTTGTGATACACTAAGCTGTGAACACATCTGTCAGAATAAATTCAAACAATCAAATCCAGTTCATAATGGCTTAGCCAGACTTTTGAATGTTTTTGATTAGTTCTGTGTTGTATGGATTAATTTCTTTGTCTGTTTTCATTATTGTTATTTTAAGCCATCAGGACAGAATTTGTTTAATGTAGTTGCTCATTAGTAGGGTAATTATGCATGTTTAATCTTGATGCTGATTGGCCCCCTAACCCCTTACTTCCTGCTAGCATTGAAACATTTCGCCTGTCAATCAATTAATCTATTTTGAGAACTAATGGCAGTGTAATTACCATAATTAACCTCGAGAGAGAGAAAGAGAACCGAGAATGAGAGACATAAAGAAGAGGGAGAAAGACATCTGTCCGTGTTTCATTCTCAGCCATTCCGCCTGACTCTCTGGATTTGAAACGAGCGTTTTCATTGGCTAGTTAATGTGTCATCACTGCATATTCTACAATGAATGCTAATCACGGTCATTACGCATCCTTTCTTTACTTGTCTTGGTGCATAAGTGGCTTCTATTGATTTACAGGAGGGCCTGTCACCTTAATACTTGGTGATGAACTTGTTTTTTGTTTCAGTGCCATTGAACACATGAATCTTTTGTTCACCAAAGACACACCATATAGAGAGAGGCTTTCAGTTGGTTTTATAAACCTCCTACATTCCCTCCTGCATTATAGGTGAGTCTATTCCCAAATCTGATATGAATTCTTTCAAGCTTAATGCTGCCGGCTAAAAGGCTGACATTGAGAGGGTATGCTCGGTGTGCTCTTAAGGAACATTGTGTGAAGGGCTCGTGTGTGTATGTGTGTTCACACAGAGCCTCTGGGAGTGTCCTGCAGTTGGACACGAGCAATGAAATCCCTACTCAATTATACCGGTACAGCCTGCGGACACAAGGACACACAGACATAAACAGCCAAGCCGTATTGCATTAACCCTTATCAGACCTCGTCCTCTGTATATTAACCCTTCAATGCTCACATTCAGTTCATTAAAGCCTTCAGGCCATACTGACACAACTGCCACCACTAACACTTTACTACTGTATGACACACACACACACATTGTTTTATGTTCATAGACGTAATGGTTTTAATACCATACAAACTATATTTTTGTCCCCTTACATTAACTCTACCCCTAAATCTTCCAAACACAGGAAACTATCTGCTATTTTAAATTTTAAAATAGAT
>JAZGTK010018599.1:0-11768 GCA_036877625.1 Ambastaia sidthimunki | reverse complement strand
TCTCCACTTTTCCTCCCTACAGGAGGTCGTCACACCCAATACCTAAATGCATCCCCAATACGCATACACACACACACTCTCACACATATTTATGAAGGGCCTTTGGTAAGGGCATTATAATGCCTTTGCGTTCTAATCCTCTCAGCTATGCAGTCACCCTCCAGCATTAGACTCCTGCTTTTGTACCGGCACAGTGGGACTGATCCTACACACTGACTTTAGCTGTGCTATTCAACGTTACCGCTAGCTCCTCTATCCCTACACTTATCACTATAAAGAGCCATTCATCACTACCACTCGTTCATCTAACCCTTCATTTATGGCAACACTGCAAAATTTATGCCGAAAGCGAGTTCAGCTATTATTACAAGTTATTACAAGTTGGCTGCATGAGCTATATGTTACTGCACAATGCCGTATTCACGGTTAATGCCACTGACCCTTTCGCTAGCTAGCATTTACAGCCACGCGCTGCTAAAGCAACTCCCCTTCAAAACTAAAGTTAGCATCACTTGTGTGTGAATTATATATCTCTTTCACAGGGCAGAGTTGGCAAAAGGATTTCACAGTTCAGCAGGGATTTGCAAAGAATATGATGGTGGCGGTCATTAAACATATCCGCACCAAATTAAAAGGTAATGACTAGCAGAAATATAGAAGACACATTAGGCAATTGACTGACAGAGCCTCATGCAGCACAAATCCAAATGCCAGCTATAATATAATATAACATGATTCTGCCTGTAAACTGAACTCCTGCCAGTCACTATTAGGAGATGGTAATTGACAGTCAGTCATTTACGAGTAGGAATGCTGATCCTAGATCAGTTTTGCGCTTAAGGACAAGCAGAATCTTTAGAGTAAACCTGATCCTAGAATAGCAAGCCTTGTCTGCAAAACCAGACAGTATGTACCGTCTGCTCGGTAGAGAAATGTAGTTTTGAGAGGAATTTAAGCTCAACATGAGCATTTACACATTGTACAATTTTTACAGTGCAATAAATCAGTGATTCCGAACAAGGGGTATAAGTATCCCAGGGGCACTTAAGCAAGTTCCAGGGGGTATGGGAAATGTTTTATTTTATTTGTTAAACAGGAATTATGACCTTGAACATATCTGGGCTGTCAACATTTGAAAATAATGTAAAAGAATTATTTGAGTTATTTGTTTTGCAATTAACAGCTTAACACAGTTACTTTTTTAAGCTTTATATTTATATATTTTTTCTTCACCAGTGCTATTTCCCTACCTCACTCACACTTCTTACACAGCAAAAGTATAATCTTTCTGAAACGATTGTTCCTTACAATAATCTTCATTAATTGTAATCCTAAAGAGGGAAAAATTAGCTCAATGGTGCTCATTAAAGTAATTACACTGGTGTGTGTCATACTGATTCATGCATCATATAATATGTGCCAAACTGGTTCCTGTATCATTAAGGAAAATCTGCAGTGCACCAATACACAACATTAAGATAAACGAGTCAGTGGCAGAGAGATAAAGCCCATCTGAATGAATATGGTTTAAAAATGGAGAATCGCTGGGGGGCAAAAGCTTGAAAGCCAAGTGGGGGGGTTCCTGAACAGCGTAACTTCCATTCCAGTTTTCCAGTATCATTCCCTTAAAGGGCCGTGTTTGCCAGAGTCGTGTATGTGCGTGTTCCCCTAAGGCTGGTTTGGCTGTCAGACAAAAATGTTGCTCTGTCGAATCTTGACCACGACCAACGTCCACCATTGTATGAATACGTGTATGAACGTATGAATACCCACATTCGGTTTTGTAATGTCATTTTGTAGTTAATTGTACTCACCAGGTCACACTGTTAATGCATGCAGTAAACACATACACACTCACTTTCTCACAAATGCACAGCTGACTACAGGCCCTACAGGCCAGTGCAGCATATCTTGTGTGTGTGTGTGTATGTGTGTGTGTGTTAGCTACTCACAGTCTTTCCAGTTCTTTCAGGTCCTGAAATGCCCCTCTCTCAATAGAACTGATCTTGTTTTCCATCAGCTGCCTAAGAGAGAGAACAAGAGCGAGAGAGACCAAAGGAAAGATAAGTCACTGTATGATTTTCAGTGATTAAACAGTTAATATGCAAGTGTATATTTGGCATTTGGTTTGGCTGCTGTATGGAGTTTCTAAACACTCTTAGTTTCACTGCCTGCAAACCACATATTAACAAACACCCTTTCACGGGATATCTCAAAATCTGGGACCCTCCTCTTATTATAAAACCACACTAGTCTAAATACAACAGCTATACTTAGAATTAAAAAAATAAATCAACTGACTATTATATCCAGCTACAATATAATATCTCAGTTGTCCTTTATATGTGTGTCCCTGGAATTTCAGTATAGAAAACACACATATCAGAGCTATTGATTACTATACAGACTATATAGGGTAATTATGTTATAGTATATTATATAGGATATAATTAATTCATTTCATAAACAGCTTTATCTAAATAAATGTGGCACAAACAATTTTGGGCTGCTTTCTAATAACTTTTAACTAGTTTCATCCACAGCTCACACCTATCTCAGGCTTGCTGATGTTTACTCACATTCCCAAAACACAATCTGCCTCACTGATAATATCATTCATAATGATACTGATGTATTTTAATGGATGAATCATGTTATGATACACTATTGTAGAGCCAAAAATCATTTTATGTGTTGTTTGCTTAAACGTAAGTCAAGCATACGAGTTGATGGTTTTAAAGACGCTCGTTGAAGTTTGTTGCAGTGAGAGAGAGAGAGAGAGAGAGATAGTTAAATGCATAAAGAGGTTGTCTGTAAAGGAAAGGAAGAAATAACAGACAGGGAAAGAGAAAAAGTCTTCCGCTGTAATCCAACCCTCCAAGTGGGAGGGCAAACCTGTTCTTACATGAGCTTTCTATATGTCTCCCTCTAACACATACATTCACACCCACACATTCCATTTCACACACATTTACATTCACAAAATTCACATTCTCTCTCGCTTGCAACCACATACCACAGTGAGGCAGATAGACAGAGAGATAGAGAGGGAGACACTTCACATTCCGATAACGCAATCATTTTTGCAAATAAATGCTGTCTTTGTGTGTTTTTGGGAATCATAGGCTTAACTGCCCCATTAAGCGTTACCATCCAAACTTGTGTGTGCGTGTATGTGTGTGTGTGTGTGCGGTACAAGTGTTTAACTCTCCAGAATACAATGGAAGGTATTTCATGATGGCATTTGGCATAACGATGCTTTCACTGGCATTAGTCTAATAATGGGCCCACTGGGACCCGGAGTGTCTACACAATGGGTGGCATAAATCTATATAAATATACAGAATTTGTAGAACTCCACATTTACAAAATTACAGACAATCAGAAACAGTTCATTAATTCAGCATTTCCATTTATGCTAAATGTTTTGTGTTATGTAAACATGTCCTTTACGTTATATTGAAAACCCTGTTTGTTTCAGGTCTGCGGATGACCTACTTGGCTATATAACATTTAATATGTTGCTGTAAAAATACATAACATTGCAAAAACATTCTTCATTTTTCATCCATCAAAACATAATGAAGACGACTAAAAACAACCTTATAAGTACTTACAGAACTCTGAGGTGCCTCAGTCCCGCAAAATCTGCTTTGGTGATTTTAGTCAGATTATTTGCATTCAGGTCACTGTGGAAAGAAGAGAGGGGGTAAAACAGTGAATAACAACTGAAGTATTTAGCCCTAATTAAGAAGGCTAATTTAGGCTATTAAGTAGTAAATGAGGCCTATGAAAGAATTTTTCTGGGTACTTAATCGCACTGGGCACCAGTGACGGATTTCACATACGCGTGCTCGATTGCTGTTTATCATATATTAATTTTGCATTATCACAGACATTCTTGGCTGAATGTTCTCATTGCTGAAGTATGTGTTAGACTCTTAGCAGGTTTCTAATTGAATTTCGGTCAGGGTTGGGTAATCCTCACCAATTAACGTTCCTGTCATATACAGTCTTTGAAACCTACTTTTCATTCGCTCCCTTTTCAGAATATATGACAGTTGCCCACAGCTGCCAAAAAGAAAACTTTCTACTGTAGATGTATAAATCTGGAATTCAATAACTGTATTGAGTTGTGAATACAGATATAAACAGTAGAAGCTAAGAATTAATGCACTTCAATTCAGAACTGGGCAGATTTGATCCGCGTCTTTAATGCCAAAACCTTGTTTCTGGTCTTAGCAGAAAGCGCAAACAGAGCAGGTTGTGTTTAAACTTCATGCCAGTTTAATTAATGAATCCTGCTTCACAGAGACAATCAATATAACAGACAGATGACATGCGTGAGCGGAATAGAAAAAGACACTGTGGTTTTGTTCTAATGACAGTACTTCAAAATAAAGAGTGGGCATACTTTACATTACGCTATTCAGGTCATTGTGTATTTGCATTAGTGCTGGTAACACTAACAAACAGCATTTAATTAATATGTAATTTTATTTGGCAGCTTATAATAATTGTACTTTGTTATTGTTATTACTGCTTAAAGGAATTAAACACAGTGACGTGTAATGTGTATAATATAGCCACATCGTAAATAAAACTAAATTAAGCAGTATGTGTGTTTAATTATTTAATATAACTATAATTTGATTACGATTATTACTATTTTGTGAAGCAGTTTATAATCGATGCACATTGTTAATGACTACAGAAATTAATTGTAAAGTCTGTTTAAGTATTAATGTAGTGTGTTTACGCGCACTCACAGCCGCTCAGTGTTGCGGGGAATGTTCCGCGGCACGCTCCGCAGACTTTGCCCGTGGCAGTCCACCGCTGTCCCGCTGCAGGAGCATTGTGACGGGCACGACTGAGCCCCAGCTCCGCCGAACACCGCACAGAGCAGCGCTCCGAAACACGCCACTGCTTTCAACAAGAACATCGTTTCCTCAAGTTCTGGTTATATACACAAAATCTTGATGGAAAGCAGTTGCACCAACGCAGGAGTTGTAATTCTGGAAAAGGAACGAGTCACACGATCTTGTCACAACAAATTATCTTTGAAGAACAATTATCTCTGAGAAGAAAACACTTGTAATCTCCTCCGACTTTTCCCCGTTTCTGCAATGGGAAAGAAATTACAATTCAATTCGGATCCGTTCACATTTGGGGTCTGTGTAGTCTCTTCTGTAGGTTATGTGGACGTAAGTTTAGAGTCCAGACAATTTCGCCGCAAATTAAAGTTTAAAGTAACACTGCGCTAAAATTTCCTGCGCTCGAACTGTCGCTTTGATCGCTCTGCGCTTTTTGTTTTGGCGATACTAAAACACCTTATGCGCGCATATACGCAAAACTGTGGACGCGCATGAAGACGCACGCTTGAAAAGCCACCTGGTGATAGAGATGCGGTTATACACATCCAGCGGAGCTGATCTTCACGTGCGCTTGGAGGGTATTGATTAATTGGGTGTATTGATCTCTCTCGCCCTCATGCATCCATCATCCTGTCACACGGGGACAAATCTTCTTTATAATTCCAACTCGGTGCCGGTTAAAGTCCTGGGTGATCCTCGCTGCTCGCAGTCAAAGAAAGCTCTGCCTTTAGTCGAATACTCAATCGGAACTGTGTGTGTGTGTGTATGTCTTTGTCTCTGGCACCTGATGGCGTGTGTGTGCTCAGAGCAAAGGCGGTGCCTATAGTGTGGAAATAAGCCCCGCACGCTGATAATATTCGGTAACTGATACACACTTTCTCTGCGATCCAAACGAAGACGAACGCAGGTCCCGGTCCACGCACATAAGACACTGAGACATCAACCCCGTCCTTCAAGCCGATTGCACTACGACCTTTTAGTCGTGTACACTGTAAATTGCTAGAAAAATGTTAAACACAGTATCTGACAAACGCAGGTAGGAATATAGTAGGACTTTAAAATAATTCCGACTGAGATCATCAAGTTGCAGATTAATGGGCTTTTTCCTGGAATGAGTGAATAGAATAATTCCCATGCATACACCAGTGCAGTGAATGAACTCCGGTACTTTGATTCCCCCCGTTCTCACGCTCGGATTAGAGTTGTTTTAGGTGAAGTGTGGCTCTTAGACACTGACTCTCTTAGGACTGACTCTCTCTCTCTCTCTCTCTCTCTCTCTCTCTCTCTCTCTCTCTCATAGTCGAACATGGAATTGCTCTATATACACCGGGAGCGACTCCACCCCTTGATCCTCCCCGCAGGCCGCACAAGACAGAGCCGTCTGCCTTCTACGGCACTGGCGATCTATGGATACGAACAGCTATCATGAGCGGTCTAAAGACGGTAGCTCTTTTGCACAAAGCGCAAACCAGCATCTGGTTCGCTCTCTCTCTCGCCCCCTCTGTCTCTTGCGTGTGAATGGGACTGGTAAAGGCATAGTAAGCTGTTTATTAACTACAGAGAAAGTTTCGAAACAGTTTAAAACAATCTAAGCTCATAAGAAGATTACTGATGAATATCTACAGATCTGCACAAAGATACAGGTAACAAAAACAGGAATCAAAACCAGAGAGAGGTGGAGAGTTTTGCCTGGGAGACAGAAGCACAGAAGTTAGCAGGAATGACCCCAATCACCTTCTCAGTATGCACCTGCAGGGTAGGGAGAGGTCAAGGGTCAATTGCAGCTTCTGTGAAGCTGAAATACACACATGCACATACACAGACACACACACACATATCCAGAAATGTCTAACAAATGTTGACTGCATGTTTTAAGTTTGTGTGTGTGTGTGTGTGTATATATATATATATATATATATATACACACACACACACACACAAATATATACACATTGTTTTTACTGTCTGTTTGTAAAAATGCATGGGCTATGAATTAGTAGTCAGATTGTTTGAATAGGATCACTTAGACTACTAAAACAAGTAAGGGGAGAGATTGATGGATTGACGGGGAGAGGAGGGCCATTAAAAACTTAGTTTTAAATACTCAAGGTATTAAAAACTCAATACCTTGAGTAATGCAAAGTACTGGGGTAGATTTGTGGGTGAAATCAGGGCTGTTGCGTAATTTCACAGAAACCACAACAAAATTCTAATGGGTGGTAGCCCCTCCCCCAGGCCTAGAGAGTAGGTTATAGCTTAGAGGTCCTTGGTGGGGCTCCTGTAGCACAGCCTGGGACAACATTCTTGGTTGTTCGTCCTTCATGTAAGCTGACTTCTGTGACATATTTAGGTAGACTGATGGATAGTGTACCAAAGTATATTAAGTAACATGAGGTATTGAGGTAGATGAATAAGTTGAGCAGTCTTGCTAAGGTATATTTAGCAATGTAAGGCACTGTGATATTTTAGCTCTGCTAAACACAGTGACAGGTATGATGACAGGTGACCATGATTTTTTTGATGTGATTTGCTCTAATTACCAGTGCACACCAGGAATGTGATAGCAAGTGTATGTGTGTATTTGTGCAAGAGAGGTAGAAAGGGAAAAGGAAACCACGATGGAGTTTACAACCTGTGTTTGTTTTAATTTACAGTTGTTTAGACTGCAGTAAACACATTTCCAGATGGACATTAGTTTGTACACTGTCCCTCTGTGGGGGTGTGTGGGGGTGCAAGTCGCTAAACCAGACCACATGGTAAATTACTAAACGGTCTTTACACACATCTGCTTGTACGCGAACCTTATCTGTATGACATGCCTATTGTGCAAAATAAATAGCACTTAAATAGCACCTGTCAGGATTTTAGCTTAATCTGTATAAAAATTTAGTTTTCATTATAATATTAGCTGAAACTAGTGAAAAAAATAAGTTGAATAACATAAGTGAATTCTTTATTAGTTGTATTGTCACCTCACCTCAAGCACATCCTAATTTCAAACAAAATATATTCAGACTATGCCAAAATTGACCATCAACTTTTTGGTATATATTTTTTAAGAGAGATAAATTCACAAATAAAGAATGTCAACATCAAAATGTGACAGTATGTATCATTAAATATTTAATCTGGAAAGATCTCATTAATATTGCAATTGTTTCTTTAGATAATAATGAGATAAAATGAAAATGTTTGCTTAAATCCTCTGCCTATCATTTTAATTTTACCTTATGTCTCGAACTCAAATTTGCTCAGATTTGCCAATATAATGAATTCTGCCATCAAAAGTCTGACATCTCAATATGAATTTAAACAATTTTCATAACGACTCTCCTATACTATCTAATAATTTGGACTAACATGGTATTAACATTAACTTTATAGATCTATATATTTAATGTATGTCAAAAATGTTTTAATTTTTGTCTTTTTTTCCAGGGAATTTTTAGGTGAAACATTTGAGACAAGGTTGATACTTAAATTAAACAGATAGTAACTGAGTAGTTTGTTAAATTGTATAAGTTATGCAAAAGCATCCTCTATGCAATTTAATAACATACCAAACAATGAAGCTTTCCTCAGGCAGTTACCTGCAGAGGATTGGAAAGGCACATATTTAACATTTCAAACAAAAACAACACATTTTACAAAGTGTGAAACAAAAAAATGACAATTTTCTTTTAAAATGGAGGTTCAAATTGACCAATCCACGATTTTAGTGACATCCGATTAAACAAAACAAGCTTCATTGACAGTCAATCAAAGATGCCTCAAACAAACAGACGAACAAATTAAATTCACCACACACTGAAAGCCCATCTCACCCAATGCCTGGAAATAGTGTCGGCATTACTAAAGAACAGAGTGAAGAAAATAAAGGTAGGTGCAGCAGAGTTTGTGTTCCACATTCCAAATTCAGGTGGTTTCCTGTTAATTGTTATGTTCATTATTGTATGGTAAAGAAAGCATGTTTGTTCTCTTGTTGCTGTGGTTATGACTCTGTTTGTTTGACTAGCATGTAGATGGTTTCCACTGAGACAAAACATTCATTTTCCCTAAAGTGTAAACAACAATACACCTAACTTACACCTAAATCCCTTTACAGAACTGTACACATACACATAAAAGCTGTCCGGTATGTGTCTTTGTTTGGGCACTGCTAAAGACTAGATCTAATCACAGTTAAACATCTTGACTATTGTACAATTGTTAAAGATAGGTAACACAAGCATGTTGATGAGTGATACCAGCACTCTCATGGTGGTGAAACCCTCCCATCCTGCAAAATTGCAGTTTCTTATTGTCATCACCTGTAAGTGGCACAAAACCTGGAGTAACAACCCCCACCTGATCATGTAGTGGCGGCCAGGGGCATAGGAACTATGTGGAGGGTGGGGGGAGCGCATTATAAATCCTATCATCCTGCCTCATGAATATTAATTAGGTGACATAACATACATCCAATAATCCAAACTGATTTGCTGAAAGGCAGGTAAGTGAGCACTAACCAAATAACCGTTTGTGTGGTTGCATAGTTGGCAAACGCTCCTGCTTGGTCTCAGACTTGTCATTTTACACAGCCACTATAATTATATTCCTAAAAATAAAGCTTGATATAATGATTATGTAATGAAAATATAATAATTATTTTCCATAAAGTTAAGGTAGATATGACCCTCCAGTTAGTACAAAACACTTTAATAACAAATGTACCTTTTTTATTTGAGGTTAATTAGTTTCACAAATATTCTTTTTACAGAAAGTTGTAGATGATGTCTTGACTGTGGGCAGAGACAAACAAAGAGACACAGAAACTGCAAATGTCTTTAATCAGAATGCGACAGAACTCCGCAGCATGGCAACAGTATAATGATGTCATGAACTCTCTTGTAAGCACATAGAATAGAAGCATTTGTCCAAAATACTTTGCTAGTTTAGCTAACACACACACAGCAGCTGCCCATACCACTAATGTAATCTCTCATCTTTCAAATTAGTTTCTTAATTATCTCATTACTTGCTTGAGTTATTGTTAACTGGCAAATTTGATGATACAAGTCAGGTGTCAAGAGGAATTTGCTGATACAAATAATGTCAACAGCCTTTAATGTTTAGCAAGAAAACATGCCCATTACTTATGCATTTCACATTAGGGTGTACAGTAAACACGATGTTTTGTCTCATGACAGAACACGTTTTCTTCACCATCCATGAGAATGTGAAATTACGCTAACGACTGTTTTAAACATTTCTACCTCCTGGTTGCCACACAAGCAACTGCATTTAGAGTTACCGTGACAACAGAAGTTTTTTTAATGCCTGAGGTTTTGTTTAGATTCTGAAGAAAATTTAATGAAACACTTGTTTAACTGGCCAAAGCTGTGACAGATGCGTGGATATCTTTTATTATTATAATGTATTACAATGTTTTGTTAGCATAATGGCTATCAGACTGCCAGGTGCCCATGCTAATTAAGGCTATAAAGGTAAAAGGAGGGAAGAGAAAAACAGAGGTTTAGGAAAAAGATGGTGGAGACTGTGAGTTTGTGGAGAGAAAAGTAGAGTGAGAAAAAAGAAAGAAAAGGAGAAAAGAAGAGTGTGGGAAAAATCAATAAGACTCCCACTCCAAACCCGTCTGCAAAAGAAACAATTAACCACCTCTCTCCTTATACTCTCTCTCTCTCTCTCTCTCTCTCTCTCTCTTTCTTTCTCTGTGGGGTGGATAAACAGAGAGACCTACTCGGTACCTCTGTGCCATCAGAGCACATCCACACACAGACTGTCCCAGACACACACACTGAGTGCAGAAGTGAAGTGGGCACCCCAGACTGTTATATTCAGTCCATTAAAAGCTGCCTGGAGTATTACACAAGCACAGATCACAGAGAAAGAGAGAAAAAAGAAACAAGGATTGAAAGAAAGAAAAAACGAATGAAAAGAAAGAATAAAAAAGAAAAGAATTAAAAAGCATTTGTGCATATCTGACATAGTCTATAGAAAAGTCGACCGTTGAGTGCTTCTGTATGTAACTGGCTTTTAAGTAAAAACAAGTTCTTTTATCTTAGATGTGCTTGTGAGTGTGAGAATAAGGGATTTTGTGTGTGTGTGTGTGTGTGTGTGCGCGCCCATGTACTCTATAGTTTGGGGACAAAATTGTCCAAAGTGAGCTGCATATATCCAAATTTCCACTTTGGTACATTCAAGGTATTTAGTTTGAAAAAACAAACAATTCATAATTTAATTCAATTAATGTTTTTATTACCATTATTAGTCTATACAAAAAATTGCTTTTTACAAAAACATATCTATGGTATGTCCCCTTTTAGACAGCTAAGTAAACATTTGCGTATACATGTGCATCCGTCTCCAAGAGGTAAGAATGAATGGTATTGCTGATTGTTCAGGGAGGCCTGGAGCAATAGCCAATAATAATCCTGCATTTGAATGAACAGCCTTTTCCCTCCCTGGAATTCTCTGTCTACTCCGCCCTCACCATTCACACACCTACTGTACATAATAGAAACAACAGAACAACATCGAGACGAGAAGAAAAGAGAGGAAGAAAGGAGATCTGAAGTGGCTTAGGTCTATCTGAGCTATTTGTCCAAAGTCCAATGAAACTAAGGCATGCTGAATGGCCATGCGTGCATGCACGTGTGCGCGCGCATGTTTGCACAAGACTGCGTGAAGCATGTCTGTGTTGTTGCATGGCAGATGGGGGCATGGATGTGAGTGTGTTTGTTTCTCACTGCGAGTGTTTTTACGTGTATGTAACAGATGGTTAGTTCTGGTATGCATGTACTCAACAGCTAGCTGGACAGTATCCAGTGCATTTTGAATACAGTACACGATACTGTATGACTCCAATAGGAGATACCACATACTTACTGTACT
>JAZGTK010018598.1:0-11768 GCA_036877625.1 Ambastaia sidthimunki | reverse complement strand
TGATTAACTGTGCATGTAGACATAAACCTATCGTCTTAATCTGGTCTCAGTGTGATCACCTACTCATTTCATAGACCAACAAAACTAACAGAAAGTATCTCTTGCAGTCATAAACGTCTCTGTGTATTAAGCATATTTGCATCAACATGTCTCTTTCCTATTCCACACACACACACACACACACATACACACACACACACACTTCAGGTCACACTGCAGCATTTTTTAGAGGCGGCTCTATTCCAGACTCACTCAGTAAGGAAACGAAGCTGTTTAATGGAGATCGGGGGCTCAGATTAGCCTTTATCACTTTCAATAACTTCCTCTCTCAGGATAAAAAACACGCTGAAATAAAACTCAGATAAAAGCTGTTAAAATAAATCATGCCAGTTACAAACACAAACAAGACAAAGGGAAATAATACGCTTTAGAAACAAACGTTTTAGAAACTCTTTGCCAAGTTAAACAGATTACGCTAGCTGTAATGATTTTAGAGCTAATTTTGAGGTAAATCAGGCAAAATACAGATGGTGTGGGACTTGCTGTATGAAAATCAGTATGGTGAGGGTTGCTGAGGTGCACTGGAAGTCACATATCAATAAGATCATGGTCTGATACTAACTGAGGAGAGGAGAATAACACTCACCCTTTATGTCTGTATGTTCCTGTAATATTCTTAAAACATGCTCTCTTTTGAGTAAACACATTAATGTCCAGCTATCCCAAAGGGAATTTCTCAAAGGTTGCTCTTTCATGCCTCAGAAAACAATCAATTATTAAGGTCTCAGGTATTTCTTCTAAAAATTCCTTTAAAGACACAAAAACAGGAATGAGACAATTGCTACAGTAAGAGATATAACAGTATTGTAAGGCGCTTACAATAGGGTTGCACAGAAGCATAAACATCACACTGTTGTTTAAACACTAACGTGATTTCGCTTTTAATATATTGATGTCAGCACATATAATGATAAAGCTCTAATTTTGTTTTGAAAACGTTTTTGAATATTTTTCAGTGTTCAACATAGGTACACATTTCATTTGTGCTCCATTTAATCCTGTGTTCTAGGTGAAAGAAATAAGATACCTATGAAATCTTCTTAGTGAGTTTCCTTTCCAACTGGACACACACACACACACACACACACACACCCTGAGGCCGCCAGAAGACTGTTTGTCCCAGTAATACATCATCTCAGTTTGAAAGAAGCCCATGCAGGCAGCTAATGAGGCAAAATGAGACTGATTAGCCAACAAGTCCTAAAGTCACTAACAGGGCAGGCAAACACTGACACATAAATACAGAACAAACATTGCAAATGACAAAAATAAAGACTTTACACCCCATCTCATTTTCCCTAGAGGAAACAAAAATCACAAATGAGATCTGTTTAATATCCCAGACAGAAATGAGGTTAAACAGGGAGCAAGTGGAGACTTTTGCTTAAATCTAAGATTTTTCTCCTGGAAAAGACTAACAATTTCAATCTCTGTAGAGTTTCAGACATTTTTAACAATGCCTCAAAGTTTTGCTCAGATTTGTCAAGATACCAAAATCTGCTTTCAGTTAAATTAATTTAAAGATTAAATTACCTGAGCTCTGCTCTTACTATATATCTTACTGTATGTAATACTCTACTTTGTGTCTTTTAATTTCTTCTAGGCATTTATGGAGAAACACACAAATAAATACCTCATTTAATACCTCATTTAAACATTACTGAGAACTCCATGATCCACAGAAGAGAAACATCTGAGCAATAAGACTTTCCTCTGGGTCCCTCTTATTCTCCCAGACACACAAGAACATCTTTGTTAATGTTTCCTGAAGTATTTCAAGGTGTCCTTTCACCTGAATATGTTCTCTGTTCTTCATCACATCATCACTAACTTGCTGTATGACACGCCCTCGCGTCCACTGACAGTCACGTTTCGCTCATGAATGCCGCGGAAGTGAGAAATAATACAGGCTGACCCTTCCGTGCACTGGCATAGTGGTACACCGGGGGTGACATTATATGATCTCCCCGTGGACTGCACATCACTCAGGTTTCATCGGCTGGCTGACATGTGGCTCTGGCATTGACCTGGGGCAGGTAATGCTTTGCTAATTGCCTGGGGAATGACTAAATGCCATGCTGATTACTGACGGCCCGCATTGCCTGCGTCTTCTCAAAGCAGTCTGTGATAGCTTGTGGCTGGGACATGATTAAGTGCATGGCTGGGGGCTTCTGTCGATGCGTGCCTCGCAGGGCAAACATATGCACACATGCTTTGGGTCATCGTAGGGACAGCGAGGCATTTCTGCTGGTCATCTTCAGCTCAGATCTTGGGCCATTGACAGACCTGTCAGCAAGAGAGAGGGTCACATAGAGTGTGTGTGTATGCCAATTAAAAAAAAGCTTAAAAAATTATCTTCTAAACCAAGCAATAATGTAATACAATTTATAAACGTTCCTAGAACACGGAAAATAAAGTTTTGTTACTTAATGAAAACATTCTTACAACCTAAAGCACGTTTTACTACACAAAATACATATATTGCTGCAAAGGGACAATCTTTAAGTAAAACCATTTAATAACGTACTTTGTTAGTGTACCAAATAAATTAGGTAAGCCTCCCTTAAGTTAGTTACTCCAAAATCACACACACACACACACACACTCCATCATCTCCTCTTTCTTGTGTTCCAGTATTAAACGTACCCTCATATGAGTCATGTTGCCTTTGAACTTCTGTGAAATTCACTCAAGCTTCATTTTACTGCATTCTGTCTGTAGTGTGCAAGTTCAACGACAGAGCCAAGACGATCATCTATCTTCGAGGAGTAGAATCATGAATGAAGCGTCACTTTACAGTTCCTGTAATTAGAGCATGGAAACTGATTTCATTTCAGCTCTTAAAATCAGGATGCTTGTCAAGTGCACTCACAGGACCATCCAATAAGTTTTCCCATAATGCATAGAGAGTAGTGAGACGTATGTTTGCAGTCTCTTGTGAGAAACTGACAGACATGTCTCCAACAGATGGACACTTCTGGGCAATGCAGAAGTCACAGAAAGAGAGCAGACAGGAAATTGGACCTGACACCAGCAAGAAGCGGTTTTAGTGGCCAGGTGGGATGCTGATATTCCTGTGTGTTAGTGGAAAATCTCTGCTTTTCCAACATGTTTTGCTAATAAAGACAGTGAGAAAAGTTGGTGTTGCTTTAAAGAGTTCTAATGCACAGAAACATGACACCAATAAAAATGGACAAAATTTTATTTGTGATAAAATTTACAGTATCTATACACACTAGACACCAGCTACACTAAATTATCAAATTAATTTGATTTCACTTGCAAAATGACAGTGTAGACTTGCAGTGCTAAGAATATGATTTGAAAACCAAATTGGTTGCATTCACACTGCACATAAATCCACAGTGTTAAACTGCACAGATAGCTGGAAATATTTTATG
This sequence comes from Ambastaia sidthimunki, assembly GCA_036877625.1. Lineage (NCBI taxonomy): Eukaryota > Metazoa > Chordata > Actinopteri > Cypriniformes > Botiidae > Ambastaia > Ambastaia sidthimunki. Next base: position 8,307 of record JAZGTK010018598.1, on the reverse strand, counting down.
TCCTCTCATTTCTAACCTCTTTACTTTGTATTTTCTGTGGCAGGTTATTCTGTATGTAGAAGCTCAGTGTTCAGAGGCTGAATCGGTTATAAACAGACTCAAAGGATTTTGAGTGACAGAGATAAGCACAGATTGCTCCTCCTGTGTGTGTCTGAGTTGACGGGGGAGGGCATCTCATTCTCCACCCCCTCACATGTTTCTGACAGAGGCCTATTACCACTGATAACACAGTGCATTTGGGTATTTCTTGAGACAGCTCTACCAGTCTCAACCCTGGCTAACTGACTTTGACATATACAGTACCCAAGAGATAGTGTATAATCACCTGGTAATTGTTAAAAAATAAACCTTAACAAAATGACCAGAGCCATGACACTTATTACATGGCTATTTGCTAATAAACTAACTAACCGACTGACTACATAAATAAATAACAGCACAGCAATGTAGAAAACTGGTTGTTTGGGAATTTGGTCAGTTATACCGTTTAGTGGTGAATATGTATAATATTTTACCATAGACTGCTGTGATTGGCCAATTAATGCCATTTAGAACGTGTACACAAAACACACCTGAGAGACTTTCAAAGCTTACATACATTAACCTAAACATGTATTAGTTTAAATTCGGTTATAAACCCCTCTGAGACAGGAAATAGAAAGCTATATACTAGTAAAAAGAACAATAAACTTCATAACACACACACTCTGCTTGTCTCTGAGCTTTTCTCAATTGGAGCAATAAATGAGCTCTCATGCCTAGTTGAATGTCATAGCGGGGAGTCTTGCAGAGCACAGCACACAGACAGATCTCATACTGGGCGTTATTACAGAGTATAGACCCACAGTGGCACTCACACACCCCTATAACACACAAACACACACCTCCAGACTGATCGATACCAGCCCTGATGTGATCTGTCAGGCCCCGATGGAAGTCAGACACTCGTTTCCTCATGTCAACACTCACTAATGAGCTCCAGGTTCACGTGCCAAACCTGAATATCGTCACAAAGATAACTAGCATGTTAGTATGCAACTGTGTGTATGTGTTGGGTGGGGGAAGAGAAAAGATCTAAGCCAGTGGTTTTCAACTCCAGTCTTCGAGGCTTACAGTGATTTCATTATAATGCATCATTATAAGCATAACAATCTGTGAAAATTGAAATTGCATACATTTTTCAATTTTTGCATTTTGCTAGACTAGATGATCCAGCCACAACCCGACGTTTCTGCAAAGGATGTTAAACATTGTCATTTTTTTAAAATAGTAACTGAAACTGCTGAATCTTTAAAACTTCTTGTTTAAAATTGTTCAAAATTCTTAAAACGTTGTCAATTTGTTTCATACTATAGATACACATATATATGCACATACACACAGCTCAACCTTAACCTCCAATATTACACACGTATCTGATCACCTCTAAATCTAAACACCTGCATTCACATATAATGAAAATCTGATAACAAAAATATATGAGGTCATCACCCTGTCCTATTATCTGTATTAAAAAAAATTAAACACTTTTATCTTTTAATTAAAGGTTTAGCTATTGCCTAGCTTGGCTGCTTTGAGACAAAAATAGATTTTTTTCTGATATATGTGTGCTTTCGTTTTAATTTTTGTCCACGTTTCAGAGCTTTAAACATTGCTGCAAGGAAAATCTTGTAAACACTTGTGTAAACGCTAGTGCCTGTATCTCAGATTCAACAGACAGCCAAAATGAGACATTCAGTCTGGAATGATCTCACTGATGAGGGCCTGTAAAATAAATATTGGTGCCGAGATTGAAGCGTCTACCTAATGGAGACGGTTTTATGACCTCTCTTAAAGGGCCGGGGCATGATGTGGACCTTCCTCTCTCTCTCTCTCTCTCTCTCTGTCTCTCTCTCTCTCTCTCAGATCAAAGCGATAGCCTGGTTGGTCTCAGGGGTCTCATTGCTCTTCCAGAGTAGAAGCAACTCGCGGTGGCTCTGATTGCGGTCAGTGGCGCTGGAGGGGAGAGCAGATAAAGGGGATCTATCTTTCTATCCCCCCAGGATCAGCTTCATCACCTGGGTATCAATTTGTCCCATCAGCCCCTCTGTCATGGTGGCTCATTTGAATGCACTTGATGTGGGAAAGCTGGAAGGCAGCTTGCAGATGTTTAGTGGAGACAAAAAAATGGGTATTAATGTAAATTGATCATAAAAAGGTTGCATTTCATAAATAGCTATGTCCCATAGACATGCTAACATTAAGTACAACAACACTTGTGTTCATTGATATTGCTTTTATACACATTTCTACATTTATACACAAACAAACTGTTCATATGGACTAATAAGCCATAGTGCATATTTGGGATTTGAGTCTTTTTAAAATGTAATGGGACATCAAAGTGTACCATAATTGTGTAAAATGATGTAAACAAAGTTAAATATTTAATATTTAATCTGATTTAGATTCTTACCTGATCTCTTTTTGACTGTTTTCTTCAAAGCACAATTTCTACTGCATACACTTCTCCCAAAACACTGTCCTCTAATCTCTCAATGAAATTATGCATTAGCCTATAATTAATAAGTTTCTATATGTGCTGTAAACAGCTATCTTCATAAATTCCTGGTTTCCACCTTTGCTCTTGGATGCTCCACAGATTTCAAAATAAAGGCTAATAGGACCAGACAGAATATAAACTGTTAATTTTTACCAAATGCCACAGAAATTTTGTCAATGAGTCACTGGGAAACAAGCATCACATTTAATACGTATAATTTGTGGTATAAAGTACATGGAAAGAAAGATCAAATCATATCTGTTAAGGAAACAGGGCATGCAGATGCTGAAGGCCAAATGGTAGCTGACAGATTTCATTAGAGGCAGACAGACAAGGAAAGATTCCACTGAAGATACTCAAATGCAAATACCAGACTATCTGCACACTGTAAACAACGACAAAACCATAAAGAGGCACACAAAGGGTTTAAAGGGGCCTAATAACAACCATAAAACTGCCATTTCCATGTAGTCTGAGCTGTTGTAAGCAAGTTATCTGGATGTTGGGCTGTCTGAGGAGTGATGAGAGCTCCAGGCTCTATTGTTATGTTGCCTAAAGGAGGCTGGTAGGAAAAATCCAACACGTCTGATTAGCAACAGAGACAGACAGTCTATTCAAACCTCCACCGTGCCTCACCCATTCTGTCAATCACATATGGAGCGCTCATGAAGTAAAATTTCACGTCTTTGCTCGAGACATAAACAGACATGTTAGACACACTACTTTCCTAAAACCTCATACTGTATAAAAATCACTTTAATGCTTCTCTAAATGCATCTCTAACTTTCCAAAACAGACCTATATGCACATTCTAGCACTTAATGCTTAAGAAGTACAGCTAATCTTATGTCCGTTGCTGTGACAAACTGGGCCAAAGTGAGTGGAAGAGGCTGTCACCCACAGCGACAGATTGACAAGTGAGCTTTGTGTAACCAGACAGGATAGTACAGTGATCCTGACAAACAGCCAATAATACTCTTAAGCAGTGGTTCGCCGCGTCCCAAAATGGGTGAAAGAGTCGCAGACAACGGATAAAACTATGCTAACCGCGAATAAAACGCAACAAACCATAGAAACGTATACCTAGCTAAAACACTTGATACATAAATGAAAGTATTTAAAAGATTTTTGACAGTTAATGTAATTCTATTGCAGAAAGTTACTAACTGAAAACATATGAAGATACAAAAAATGGCAATTCAGGATATGAAATACATGTTTTAATGTCCTGTCTAACTCCATATATGATTTATGACAGTCTATGCCGAATCTTCAGTGATTGTTATGGTGCTTACCCCAGTAATCTCCTTCTATTTTCTATCATGCTCACATGGTATATGCGCAAATTGCCACGTTTGGCCTGAATCTACCATTCCATTACCCTTCAGCCCCTCTGGGAATGTCTATGCTCCTTATGACCCCTGACCTTTCTCGATCAGGACATGGGGGCAAGACATACGAGTCTCTTTATGGTCACCCTGACTCTAAGGTCCACAGGGATGTCACTCAGATGGTCTCCTAGTGATGATTTTCATGTTTTTTTTTCTCTGGAGAGCTGCTTGAATTCATTGTAAACGCACGATATATTCATTTTTTAATGACCTAACTACCCAGAGGTTGCTCAGAGACATAAAAAAATTCTCAGTTTAAGCATAAAATGTAATTGTTTGTACAAGAGATTGTTTATTTACACAACAGCCAAAATAATTGCGTGTGTGCCTTTTGTAAACAATTACATTTCTGTCCGTTGAAACTCTGAAAAATGGAAATTCAGATCAGTCGAAAGGCATCACTAATATGCCTTATATTAACTAAATGATGCTAAAATACACTTTCAGCATGATTATTTATTGTCAGGCTGGCAGTGGATTGAGCTTCAGTTTCTGCGTCTCTACATTTGTAAATGGGTCTGGATGCCGCTAGTGGTCAGAGGGCTCAAGCCAAAGCGCTGGTGATTTAAAGACGGCTCATCGTCTTTGTTTGGGTAAACGCTTGAGCAGATCATCTGGTTAGGTTCACATTATCCTCACAGTGAAATCTTCTCCTGGCAAACAGAGCTAAAACCCATTTCCTGAAAATCAATACCAGCGTAACAGGGCTAACAGAGAAAAAAAGACAGAGAAATATTAAGACATGGCTCAGTAACTTGGGGATTAGCTGTCCTGTGAAATACATTGCTTGAGGGTAATTGAATAAAGATACAAGAAACAAGGAAAGAACTAATAAATAATATACAACATTCAGTCCCCATGCCCCAAACTCTTTGGACAAGTGATATTAAGAACAACCAAAAACTATCTGCCCAACATTCTGTAAAAGAAAACAATTTGAAGTCAAAAGCAAACAAATACAAGCATGTACCACTACTACAGGTAAACAACAGACCAAAAGTGATGGAACAGTTGCAGCCCTGCAGAGCTCTGCATCCATAAAGAGTTCACAGAGCAGAAACACATCACTAGCTGACCGAGAACAAAAGCTAGGAAAACTATTTCACTCCACTCTTCTATAACTACAGCTATATATTTATAATGACACCAGCACATTCTCAGATTGATCTGCAGTGAGTCTGGGATCTCTCAGCCGACTAGATAGATCCTTACTCTGGAGATTCATTTTGCCTCTTAATGAAAGCTCTCCTACTCTAACATCTAACAGATGAAAATCTACCTTTTCCATATTTTCGTCTGATTGCAGTAATAGTCTTATTTATGAGTGTCCAGCACAGATCTTAAGCCAGGCGGGGCTGGAACCTCAGCGGAAATTAATCTAGCAATCTTCAAATCCTTTCCTCATTTTTCATAAACTACCACAATTTCACTTAAATCAATGACTTAGATTGGATAGTGCCAAGTCATTAAGAAAGGCATGATTACGCTGAAAACTCTGGGCCAAAAACTTTCCCAGCTGGCAAAGAAACTCCCGGAATGAGAGCTTGTGAGTTTACAGAGGAAACATCTATTGTTAACATGACGTGTTATAATAGCAACAAGTGTATTGTGAGTTTAAGAAGACCTCTGGTGACTTAGCTTAGCCGCTGCTGAGTTAATGTAATTATAACTGCCCTGTCATGCTACTGATATTTCTAACACATGCATTTAAGAGGGAATTGAGCACAATGGATCAAAGTCTTCATCAATGGACGCCCATGACCGGATACAGAAGGCCCCTCAAAGCTTACCGGTATCCAGGCCTCTCGCCCACCTTCCCTTCCTGAATCTCTGATTAAAACAGAGGTGGGGCCCCTGAAAAGCACATGTGGGTGATTGCAGGGAAGCGCTCAGGGAAGCACTTTAAGTGTCTTAGTTTACTTCTGGTAGCACAAACACACTGATTAATTATAGAAGGTTAAATAAATCTAGGCCACTGTTGGAGGAGCTCGTAGTCAATAATCTTAAATGACCTAATTTTTCCAACATCTAAAAGGTGGGGGAAAACAGTTAGTTTTTAAAAGTAAAAATTAAAAGTATTAAACATGAGATGCCATTAAGCACTGACTGTTACTGTACATACTGTAGAGTAATTTTCAATGACTGCTCATCAAAAGTTAATAGAGGACAAGCGCATAATTTCTGTAATAAAGACAGCATAAATTAAATGAATAAATCACTGCATAAACAATCATCAGACTGAATATAGCTATCCATTTTGCATACTGTAAATCACAGAATCTCATTGCAAGTGAATAGTAACATTAATCTGATTAATATCCTGAGTTATTATACATGAAATAATAATAATAATATTATATATGATTATTATTAATAATAATAATAATCGAGCAATAGTGCAATTGAAACAAAACTTTATCACTCATACACTATCCGTGTGTGAGCATATTAACCACACTTCTCTGATCGAAATGAAACTGAAAATGAGTGTGAACATGTATCAAATAAAACCTTCGGCAGTCACACAGTTTAAATGTAATGTGCTGATGTGTTAAAATAGTGGGTTATTGCTTTCTCATGACCCATTCACATTTTGCATAACACCTCTCTGGTGCAGTAATGCCCACTGCTGTCTTTTATCAGGAAAAGCTGTCCTTCATTACAAAAAGATTCTTCAATCAGCATTTCAAATAAGATTAACATTACCACCTATACCTGAGAAAACAAAGAGGAATATTAAACCCCTGATGGATTGTGTGGACGGGTAAGAGGCTTTAGAAACCCAGTCCAAAAGATGAGTCACCCGACAGCTTCATCCAGTTTATGTCCAAATGCAATCAAGAACATTGAAACCTAAAGATCCGGTAGGCACTTGGGAGCAAGCGCTTCCACGAAGCCCTGCAGAGAAGTTTAGTGGCCAAATTAATCTCATCATCCCCTAGACATCTCTTATCCTCCACTGTCATAAACTTGGCCATAGTAAAGATTTACAATCACATCTCCCTCTTTCTTCCGAGCAGCTTCTGAGTCTAATTGCTTTTATGTTTAAGGCCTTTATCGTCTTTTAGACACAGATTTTCTTAGTTCAGAGGACCAAACGCCAGAAGATACTAAGTATAGTGCTCTTCAAACTGTGCTTTTGAAGGGGATGATGTGTCTCCCCGCGTGGAGGATTTACTTCAAGCTGTACAATAATGAAATAATTTTCTTTCAAAAGACTTGCATCTTTGAGAGATCAGCTGACAAATTTAGCCTATGATTTTTTTAAGCCTTGTTTTAGCCACAAATCAACCTCTGTAAATGACCAATGACATGTCAAAATATTATGGATTATTAGCCTAAAATGCAGTATGTAAACATGGGGGTGTCCAGAACAAAGACCGGGAATAGCAATAGATGTTCAGCATCCATCAGCTGTAAAATAACATTGCTGAACTGACCACCCAAACACATAACAGCTATACATTTACCTTCATTCTGAGTTAATATATATGAACATGTGCATGACTTGTTGAGTTACTGGAACTGTGGTTTTCTTAGTCATTTTCTTCGCCCAGCTCTCTTTTGAAGCCCACCAGCACACGTCCTTGAGCTGTCGCAGTACTCCATTTGGGCGGACGTTTCCCAAGCACTCTTAGCGGCATTTTTTCCGTGTGATTCCTATGTTCCAGGGATGAGACAATATCAGTGACCTTAAACTCTTTATGATATGATCTTTACTGTGAATGGGCACATTCAGCTTCAGGGACTATTTTACAACCACCACCCAAAGAGCGAGCGCCAATTATTCCCACTAGTGTATTTTTAAAGAGCGTCCCTAAAAAATAATGAGAATTGTTGTGAAATAGTTTCTGAAAGTCTTAAAGACTGAAGTTTGCTAGCTGATTTACTGAGCACCACTTCAATGGTGTGGTAGCCTTGTCAATTATTAGTAATAGTGACAGCACACCCAAAAATAAAAATGCTGTCATCATTTCCTCACCCTCATGTCATTCCAAATCCATTACTTTCTTCCTGGCTGGCATTTTCCATGTAATGAAAGAGGATCCCCAAATTCCTAAAAAAGCTCCATAAAAGTATCATAAAACGAATCCCTATAACTATATTGTAAACCCTCTAAATGGCATTTGATAGCTTTGTAACAGCAAAAGAATGAATTTAAATCATTTCATAAAAACACCCTCCACTTTAGCTCCCATTTAAATCCCATTACATTAATAGACTTAAAAAAAAAAAGAGTCTTAGAAGATGTGTGGTCCAAGGTTTGACTGATCAGTGATGAAGATACATGAGAAAAAAATGTTTCATGCCATTAATGGTAAGCGTGACCTGATATATCTTAAGGCATCACATTTAAACATACACAAGCAAAGT
>JAZGTK010018597.1:0-11768 GCA_036877625.1 Ambastaia sidthimunki | reverse complement strand
GAACCTTTTTAAAGGTTCTTCATGGAACCATACAGTCAAAATAGGTGCTCTTCAATGACATTGTTTTTTAAGAGTGTAGTAATAGTTACATATGTACATAACAAATATATCTGAGGCACTAATGGTATCAAGCAGAGTATTTTGACAGCTTTATTTTTTATGTATTTTGTTATCAAAGGTTTTCAGGACAATGTGACCTCAGCAGATGGATGATCCCTGACTGAAGCCACGAACCCTTCAAAACAAAAACACAGATAAGTGTATCAGCTAGAATGAAACAGAAAACACATTAGATGCAATGCAAGACCTCAAACTGCTCTTTTTATCACTGTTCAGGGAAGTGGATCCTGTTTGTTTTCATAAAATGCAACATGACAGTATTTCACATTTCTTTATTTGGAATTTAAAGCTTAAAATTAAGTCCTTACATGGTCATTATGGTTATGGTTCATTATGGTTCACATCACACTGTGACTTTAGATTTACTCTGGGAGACAGAACAGATAATGTAGAAATGATAAAATGACATATTAACTGAAATAAATGTACATTCTCTGATGACCTATTTTTGCAAGAATACCGAAACAACTTGGTCCAAATATGACCCTGAGATTTACTTGTTGAATCAGTTTTTGGCTTGAATTTTGGTTTACTTTTAACGGTGTCATGCTTACTTTTTAATATATTTATTCCCCGAGAAAATGTAGTTTTTCATGATCATTTCTACCCTCTCTCTGACCCTCAGAACCAAACAGGCCGATTTTTCCCACTCTGCCTGCAAGATTTGCATGTAAACATCTTCTCACATCTGAAATGAGACACCGTGCTATGCTGAATGTTTATTTGTGAGCTTCTCTATCTCTCAATAACAGTCTCTTTGCAAAGCCTGGATTACACTGTTACAGGTTCATGCAAAAATCTGCCACTCAGCTGTGAAGGACTGACATAATCAGGGCCTGAAAAATAAACTTCTTAACATATGCAAAACAGCTTGTATTTGCTTTTTGTGTTCAGAAATAAAAGCATCAATCATGCTTCATATCACCTCACCGTAACCAGAAGGGCCAAATTTTTAATATTGAATAGGCATTGTTGAAGAAATTTGTGCATGCAGTAGCTTCTGACAGTTAATCCACAGTAAATTAACATTTTCTGCTCCTCTAACGTTTCTAAAACTGATATTTTTGTCACTATAAAGTTGTGATTTTTTCAGACGTTACACTCTTAAAAATTAAGGTTATTAAAAGGTTCTTCACAGCGATGCCATTTTTGGTTCCCCAAAGAACCATCGGAAAATACAGGATGTCACATGACTAATCAAAAACCGTATTACACGGAGAAAGATGTCTGTTAGCATTTCCAGTGACCTCAATGGCTAGGTTGCCAAAGTTTCATTTATCACCCCACTAGCATTAAATTGCAATTGAAAGGTTCAAGTTTATTTGAAATGGTTGATCGTGAACATTTTAACAGCAATGGTCCAAAATGTTACAAAAATACCAACAAGCTTGATTGAACATGAATACAAAAATATTCAGTTTATTCATGTATACACGACTGAAGAATATGGGTTATGCTTTTATTGTGAATTATTACTTTATACGTACAGTATGTGACGCACATAGCATGCGGTACGAACGAGTTCTTTCACGGCACAGAGACACAGTTCTTGTAAACGACATCCAGCTCTTCTGCTGTGTGTCGACACATTAAGCATCACCTAAATTAATGTATAAGAACAGCTTATGTACATACCGTACCGAAATGTTAAAAGTCTTTCCAGCACAGCTAAACAAATTAGGCACTGTACAAATTTCACAAACACACTGGCAACATCTAAACTGAAAGTGATACAAAATTGTTCTTTTTTATATTGAAAATGACATTTTATAAGAATATACATTCTTCATTGTAACAGATGAGAGGTAATCTGGCCACTCAGGGTTAAGATAAACATTAAAAGACACCATACGATGCGGGGATGATTCATAGCTTTAAACTGAATTCTCTTAATTAAACATCTTTAAATATAACAGAACTGCGTTATATATGTGACACGTCCCAGCTGCAGCATTAAAATTCATTCTCAACTGTATATACCCTTATATGTTCTATATGTTCCAATGTATGCGACTGTACATAATTATTTTACACTATCTGCACATAAAGGCATAAAAAGCACATTCACTATTAAATGTGCAAATCTTTATGCAGTGACCCAGTTTAAGCAAGTTAGAGTATCAGTAGGACCCAGAACTGTCTGCAAATCTAATCCTATGAGCAACATTCTGAGACAAGAACATTAGCGTGACAACAAGCCCGGCTGTCTGCATTTTCCTTTAGTTTGTGTACACGGCCCCTGAAATCTTTTCAGTTGAACGAGCACTAAAAATGACTTGCCATTGAAACCACAAGGATGTAAACCTCTTTTTTTCTTTCTATTTCAAGTAGTGTTGAGCTGTACATGTCTATGGGCTAGTCATGGGCTAACCCAAAACTTTACAGGCTAACAGCTAACCCGAAACTTTTACCAAGTTACACAGTATATTTTTCTGTAAAACACAAAAATGGATTCCAGACACAATGTCTACAACAACAATCTACAACAAAAAATTTATTAAAGCTGAAATCTGTGATTTTTGCCTCTCTGTCGCCATCTCTGTTTGCAACATAAAATTGCAGGTTACTTTATGTACTTGACCGTACATATGCTGATATCAAACTGACATTTGCTGGGAAATCAGACCCAACCGTTCAAATTATATTATTATATAAACTTACTTATAATATAACTTATTTATATATAAACTTGATGTTACGAATTGGGGTAAGTTCAGGAGACCGTTTTGAACACCAGTCTAATATGTGTTTGCTCAATAACTGATTTTTAACCAAAAAAGTTTCGGATTGTAGCTTTAAAATAAATAATTAGCATCTTTAAAGTCAATGACACATCTTACAAGTTCTAACATTTCTGTACGAGACAGCAAAATTTCCTTTCTTTGCACAAAAGGATTTAACATTCAACTATAAACCCCCAGCAACACATGACCCTATGTCCAAAAAACAATCATGCATACAAAATGTTGACACTGCTGGATGACTGATCTGGAATGATAGTGCAGAGAAGGGCATTCGGCTTCCAAATGTGCCAGTTCTTACACACACACACACACACACACACACACACACACACACACACACACACACACACTAAAAAATATATATGAACAGCATGTTTAGAAACATCACATTTGGTCTCTACAGTGTATCTCCATATATTGAATATTCAACAATCCACTTTGGGTTGCGTTTTTCAACTTATCCCATAAGCAAAAATATTATTTCTATTTCAACATTAAGCCCTAACTTCTTTTTCCCACGCTGTACCGTTACTCATTTGTGATGCTGTTGCAACCGTGTCCCCACAGAGCAAAGTCTGCAATAAATGACGCCAAAAACACATCTTGCAGCGTTTTAGGACGGCATCTCTGCTTTCTGTACACGTTTCACTTATGTTATATGTGGTATATGATAATCAGAGCCTGTCCTGTTAAGGTTTCCATTACAGGACCCAACTCTCCTCTATTTACGGTTAAACTGCACTGTTACCGTAAAACAAGACTATAGGTTTAGCATACATTCCCGTAGCTCATAAATGAATCCCGCCTGTACACACGTCTAATTCGGATCTAGTTCACACCACTGCACGAATGTTCACACTTGTTCACACTGAGTGAATGAGTGGATTTTTACAAGGTGAACAGGTTAGCAACAAAACGAATGATCCGCATGACTTGGGTCTCCTCAAACTCATTCTGGTATGACTGCATACCACTCGGACAACATGCATCGTTGTTCTGCGCAGCAGATGGCACGTTAGACCGCGATGGACGACTCGTCTTGGCACGCTGAGGCCCGGCGAGTCTTGGGGCTGCAGCGAGTCAACATGGAGATCTGAGTGCTGAAGTTGTTGCCGTTGCTGCCCATGGACGGATGCTGGTACTTGGTGTCAGGACCCAAAAACCTTTCCAGGTGCCATCGCCTCCATTTTCTCTTGATCTCACTTTGGACCTGAAAAATAAAGATTATTTCTTACGGGTCCTGCAATATTGTGATTAAATGACTTTACAAACCTCCTGCAAAAATATCTCTTCACAATAATTCTAGTCCACAAACATAAATTCAACATTGAAAAGGATTTTCTGGCATTTAGAGTGGAGCAAGAGGAGGAGGTTTCATATAAACATTAATATTTTACATTAATAATTAAATGTGAGAAACAGCAGTTTACACAATGATATTTTCTCAAAGTCAACATACATTTACTCTATATTTAAATGCACAATTGTTTGATTGTGAACAATTAATTGCTGAAGCATGTTAAAATATTTTTTATCACAGTTAAATAATTTGTGCCACCTATATAAACAAAGTCCTTTAATACTTTTCAGCTTTCATGTATCAGTTTTAACCTACAATTTATTTCTGTTGAATATTTCACTCTGAAATAAGTCACACTGGGAAAGTAAAAAGGGTTGTGAAAGCTGGGTCATAAAATGTGTCATTTCTCACATATAATGCAATATGAAAATGCTTGTTTAACATCTTATAACAGCTTTTAGGCCTTTATTACTGGATTTAGCTTGAGCTGTCAGAGCTGAGCAGTGCTAAACTTCATCCATGGGGCAAAAACACATCAAATTATTAGAATGCACCTGGCACAAATCCCGTTTCTGTGACTCTTTTATTTAATCTATACAAGCTAGGGACAAACATATGTGATGAACATCAATGCGTACATCAAAGTAATAGTCCACCTCTGTTAGTGTGTCTACAGTTATTTACAATCTGTGTGAGCTAGCAGAATCTAAGCCAATCACAGGCTTCCAAGCTTTTAGCTTTCAAAAGGAAATGAAAGAAATATAGACAGTATGTATGTACTGAATGTACTGTATGTATGCAAGTGTATATATTTGTGATTTGTGGGTGTGTGTGTGTATGTATGTATGTTATATTAAATTTGTCTTACCTCTCCATTCAAGAAACAGTACAGTACAGCAACCACGAAACCCTGTTAAAACATGTGAAAACAACCTACAGTAAACATCTGATTCAACCATAAACTAGAGGAATACAACCATTAATAACACTGTATCAGTTTATCTGTTAACGAAAGTGACTGTGGTTGGAAAAGTTTGAGCAGTCTTTCTGAATCCATGTTTCTCATGCTGATGGTTTTACCTTCCTTGTTGTTTATACGGCTAGTTAAAGGATTAACTTTTATTTTTTTAACTTTTATAAAAGGATTAACTTTTATACCAGTGACATACCTGAAATGACCCCAAAATAAGGTCAAAGACAAGCCTTAGCTCGGTTTTGATGTTTTCCGGAATAAACGCAAATATGATAAAGTTTATCCCAAAAAGTGGAATCAGCAACAGGGTTGACTTTGCCAGACGCCTGCAGGGAATAAAAAACAAACAAATGATAAACAGCTTCATGGGTGATGTTGCTGTCATTCACAACCAGCGCACGAGTTTTCAGGAAAAGATTGATGTTGTTACCAGATAATACGGAAAAAGCATATAACTGGAATAACAGCATTAGCGATGCGGGGTGGAAATTGCAGGTGTTTAAGAACGGAAGCTTGTTTGGTAAGAACTGCACCGTGGAGAGCTACTTAAAGACAAAGGGCATTAAATCATGTGAACGGGCCGACGGAACCAGTGACATTTTAGATGATGAGATTGTAGTGCACTGGGCTCTCGCTCGCTGCTGGAGACCGGCCGAAATGTCCCTTTATTTTATGGCTGGGTTAAAATTACATAAGCTAAAATGTTTCTCATGTACCCCTCGAGATTGTCCTGTCCCACAGCCTGTCCACTCAATGCAGATGCAATAAATGGCTAAAGAAAATATACAAGCAGCCAAAAGCTGATAAACAGTTTCATCCCTTCCTCACCCGGGCAAAGCCGAGCGCACTTGGTCTTCAGCATATGATGTATTTTAAATGCTGCTGGTTACCAACAATTCTGAGGTAACTAGTATGTCCAACTTATGTCAAAGAAATACACATAAAGGCAATGGAATACAATATAATGCAACACAATAAAACACAACCCAGTACAATATAGCTACATTAATATAGCTTGAGTCATTATTCATTGTATGTTCTTCAAACTTTGTCTCAGCACCAGATCACCACTAATAACCAAAAAACAGCCTTTAGATTCAAGCTGATCTTCTCATCCGGTCAAGCAACATGTGACGATAACAAAACAAACTATTTATTTAGTTTAAATGCACCTGTTTGGATGAAGCGGCAAATACTTACGAATACTGATTCGATTCGTTTCTTCCGATGTCGGGACAGTTGATTTTCTGACGTAAGATCCGTATGATGCAGATGAAGAGGATGAAGTTCATCTGCGGCCGGTGGACAAACACAAAAACAAAACAGCAGATCTTGATGTCACCGATGACAGAAATCACTGAGTTTAATGGAGCCAACGTGGAGTATTTATTAAAACTCTGAGATTGTAGGAACAAACATCTATTAGCAGAGGCACAGAACTACCGGCTGAAGTCTGCAGTGAGACACATGATATTAACTCTAAGTAGAAGAGATGGACTTACTTTCCAGTTGTGTACTTAGTGTCCAACAAAAACAAGTAACAACATGTAAAAAGCTTTCTGTTGACTTTAGTGTGTATCTGTGAGCGACGAAAAAGAGGCACTTCAGACTTCCAGCCAAAGATAACAAATCCCAGACAACACAAAATCTGCATAAACATTGATTGATTTTCCCTCTCTCTCTCTCTCTTGATGCCTTTATTTGTAAAAATGCTATAAAAATATAGCAAATAAAGTTTTTTCCAATTGTAAAAATGCAGAAAGTTAGGTATAGGGTAAAAGTGTGTGTTAGAGTTTACAGAGGTTATATTATTTATAACTAGCTGTGTATTAAAACAAAAGATGTCCTTAAAATGTTCCCATTCAAAAAGATACGTAAACGTAAGTGTGTGTGTGTAGCTACAATATATATAAAAACACATATAAGCTTAAAATCTAGAAGTACGATAATCTTTCAATACTTTCAATATAATCAATTTAATGTATATAAATAAAAAACGAAGTACTGAGAGACTGTCGTAGCAGTCATCAGATTTTAAGATAGTCTCCACGGTAACCTTGAGTGACAGCCAGTGTAATGTGAAACAGCAGCTTTCTCTAAACACATTAAAACTGACACGTCAGATACTCCAGCAGAGAAACATCAACTCACCAGGATTGAGGCTAATATGGGGGTTTTAATAATCCACCAGAACGGGTCGGAATTCTCAATTATATCCCAGCACCTGAGAAAACAGGCATATACACACTTTAGCTTGTCACGGCTAAATGTTTTATGTCTTAATTTTGACACGTAGCAGAATTACATTACACAGAACATTGTGTAAGAGTAGGAGGACGTGGACTGAGGTGTTTATCGTACCCGACGTCGTTGAAGTACGCCTTGGCAAAACTCCAAGCCATGATGAAAATTGTCGGACCTCCTGCAGTGAGGTAAAACGACAGCTAATTTCAGTCAGTACATTAGCGGCTAACACTTTACGTGGCTAGCTGACATAATGATCCTGTCAGAGGTTAGCATGAGGGTCAATAAGAAGGTTAATTAAAACTACGACACCCACCCCAACCAATCAGAATGTACCACCAGAAGTACTTCCTCTCGGAGAAGAAGGAAACAGCCAATAAAGCGTGAAGATAAAGACCCTCCACCAGGAGCCAGAAGAAACTTGCCATAATGCAATACTGGAAGAAGACGATTACAGCTTTACAGCCAACCTGAAAATAAAGAGAGACGGGGAAGTAAAACTGACTTAGAAGAAGCCACTCATCAAGAACCCTTGAAGGCTCATCTTGTAGAAGAGCGGGGGCTTCCTGACATTTACCGCAGTGATAACGGCAAATTACCGTCTTCTGTTGCAGCCAGACCACATGCAAATGTTTTTCGTAGAGATTGTTTCGTGAAAACCACCAGCATTACTGATGGATCCAGTCAAATTTCATGTGGCCAAATTTCGCATATACTTTTAACCTACCAAGAGAACTTACATGAATTGAATTTGGTCCAAAGTTCATCATTGTTTTTCATTGGCTATATTACAGAAGCAAGTTTTAAAATCATGTTGAGCTTCAGTAATATATATGATGCATAATTAAGAAGTTCAAAGTGGAGGAAGATTAACTAGTGAGAGGTCTGGCAGGCCCTTTAAGTAAAATAAAATGATAAACACCATAAAATTTTCAATGACTCAAATCTAATGCAGTTTTCAAGTTAATAATCTTAAAAAGGGTCATATCTTACATTTTTTATTACTTTTTTCCTACTAATGTCCACTTACAGTATAAAGGTTTGTTGCATTATCATCATAATTTATTGCTTAATGTTTAATGACCACTTTCCACTTTTCTTCGGACCTGGAGAGTAAAGCAGCCATTTTTCATCCTCTTCTCATGTAAAATGAGATGCTTTACTCTACTGATCTTAAACTCTGCACTCTGTGGGTTTGCTGTCAAGTCTAATACGTTTTAAAAATACATATATATTTCAGTTATACAAGACTAAGTCCTATCCACTTAAATGGATTTCCAACCAACAATTAAACTTCAAATTAACTGTACATTGTATTTTGTTTCTTAAGATCACATATGCTCAACTTCCAGATTCCCAGATTGCTTCAGCTGCAGGACATATGCAAAACGTAACAAACATTTGCAACAACTACAAAACTGGTGAGAGGTAGAGAGAAGTTCTTCAAGGAAGGACAAGTGAAGAGAATAACTGTAATACAAAAACACTTGAACGAAAACAGACATGGGGGGACGTGGTGCAAGCAAAAACAGAGCAAACATACAAACATCACACTGAAAATGTCCTCTGGCTTAAAAAGCAAATGAATTAATAATGACTCATAACTGCTGACTTTTCATTGTCACGCAGAGAGCAAAACATCTACATACTACAAACACAACTGTATGAACACCTGGTCTCTTTTACAGTACATAATTTATAAAGTACATTATAATTTTGTGTGTCACCTTTGATTTATGTAACAATCCACATAACCTGGGGACACAATTTTAGAACTTTAATAAAGTATGTTACGTCATCAACATCTAAACAAGCTCTACTGAGAGAATAAAGACTAAATGCTAGATTTCATTTTTTTATATTTTAAAACAAAAAACAGGCAACAAAACAAAAAGTAGATTTTGACGTATGATTATTGCTGATTTTTACTGTTTGGGAAAATTTTCCAATTAAATCTAATCCAATTTAATCTGCAAGTCAATGAACGTCCAATAAAACTCTCATCCTCTCTGAAGACAGTCCTGTGATCTGAGGATCAGAGATGCATTCACACATCCCAAGACTCTCTGCAAGACTCATGCCTTACAGGCAGGAGAAGGAAATTGGCGGATGAAGCAATTGACGACAGAAGGCACTGGATGATGCTTTCGGGCGTATAAAATGTGGCCATGCAGGATGAATGGATCCGGCTCATAGTTCTAATGTGCACAAATCATCCAAAATTACTCTGCAGCCCGTGCTCAGGCCACACAGACCCAGAAATAGATCGAAAGCTTTCGCTGCAGGCTCAGCCACACAAATGGCTAACAATCACTGCCGAGTCAAAGCCTCTCCCAGCATTTTATCATGCATTTATTATGGATCATATATAAAACGCTGTAACTAATTTTGTTTTACAATGCTGTTTTCTGGCAATCAGTCATTCTGTTTTCCGCTGTGGCAGTATTGTTATTTAAAGGTGAGAAAATGTTAATAAGACAGCTTGACGCATAACCTGTCTGAGAGAATCCACTGATTCCGCATCAGATTAGGCATGCTGGACAACACAAGACCCGGCAAAGGTTCTGGGTTCGATCCCAGGGAACACAAGTATTGAAAAAATTTATACCTTGAATTCACTGTAAGTCGCTTTGGGTAAAAGCGTCTGCTAAATGAATAAATGTAAATGTTACCGCTTGGTTATAAGAACGTTATTTAAACTTTTTAATTCTGTAATGTTTCACTTGCTACTTTAGAGTAACATGATATGATATACCGCTATGAATTGTTTTATATATATTTTAAATAAACGTTCTACTAACATTACTGCAAGAACATTTTTGATAACTTTGAGAAAATCTTGAGAGAACTTTAGCCAACGTTCTGAGAACATTCCCTGATAGCTGGGCACAGGCTTGCTCTATTGTAACCACCTGCTCCAAATCCAGCCATTGAGAGGCATCAGATCAAAACAGAAGACGGATGCTACAGATGCACACTTGAGTTTAGCAGCAGGGTCACTTCATACACTGCGATAAAACTCACATGATTTCATGAAGAGGTTTGGACTTCTTTGTCAAGAGCAATCAATGGTCATCCATGCTGCTGGGTCTCTCAGAAACCTCCATCATTAATAATTGGAGTCTTCCAATTATGTTGATGGGTCCAGATGTTCTGCTTAATATTGCTGTTGTATATTCAGTGATTTGTATCATTTTTTATAATATTCTGCTAAATAGACCAGCTTAGACACACGTAACTTTCTACACTGCTGATTTCTGCCAATTGGTTTGGTACTGGTCCAGATGGTAAACCAGCCAAACGTAGAAGATGAAACTTGTCGACTTGTTAAATTTAATTGGTCATTTGTAATAGTCAAGCTTTCTTCTTGCATACTGAGATAATCATCTCAAATCAGCATGAACTTCTAGGCTGGTTTACGCTGGCCAGTGCTGGTCTAGCTGGCAGACTAGTTTGAACAACTGAGAAAAGTCATGAGGACCACAAAAGAAATATCCCGTGGTGTCAAATGACCCAAAATTGGCATCACAACTTGTGATTTTCCAACAGTGATAGCTGTGAAAAGAAAATCTTTAAAAGGGAGTTCTTGAGGGTCTACGACAATAACAGCAGCAGTAAAAGCCATCCACAATGAATAGAACAAGCACTTTGGCAAGCTGGTTTAAACAGGGGTCAGTGAATTCTGCACCTTTCCAAGAAATGTGACGTTGTGCCATGAATGTCTGGCTGTAGACACAGCAGTGGGGGCTCAAACTATTCTGTTCCAATCCAGTTTCAACAGACCATGTAAGCTAGCATGTATGAGAATATGTAAACCTGAGCAGCTAAATAAACAGACTTTATTTCCATTCACACTTCTACATGAATATTGTGGATTTTAGAAATACTTTGCAGGTTTTGATACCAAATTCAAAAAACCACTGTGCATGTCACATATACTTAAGTTTGTTATTATTTTCATTATACATTTCTAATAGAATATAATTGTAGATAAAAAGAAAAAATAGAAAACAACACATATAGCCTGTGCTGAGTTTGGGTGATATTGAACTTACAGATCCAGTGGAGCAGTTGTCAGACTCTTGAAGAACGTCATATAAAACTACATCTTTGACGAAGACGGCGATGGCTTTCAGGATGAAGGACACAAACAGGTGCATGTGGATGTAATTCCGTGTGCAGTGCAGTTTCCTGAGGGAATACAAGGAACACAATTACACACACACACACACTAAATCAGTAATATTTTAAGCTTGATAAATTCCTTGCCCACTAATTACACTCTGTCCTAATAGCAGAAAAATGACAGATAATTACAGCACAAATTAAATCTTAATTGAGCTTCTGTTTCATGTAGGCGGTTCATTAAACAGATTCTTGCGCTGTT
>JAZGTK010018596.1:0-11769 GCA_036877625.1 Ambastaia sidthimunki | reverse complement strand
GGCCCTTTGTGCTCCACCTTTTGAGCCCATTGGGGAATTTCTGATAACCTTCTGTCGGTCAAAATGGCCTTCTTATTGGCCATCACCTCTCTGAGAAGGATGGGTGACCTCCAGGCCCTCTCTGTGGCCCCTTCTTATCTGGACTTTGTGCCTGGTTTGGCCAAAGCTTTTTTTTTCTACCCGGGTTATGTCTCTAAGGTTTCCTCTACCACACTGCGACCAGTCATACTGCAGACCTCCTGTCCTCCTCCCTTCCAGGAAAACGACCAGCAGAAGCTTAACTGTGTGTGTCCAGTGCGAACATTGGACACATACGTCCACAGAGCTGCCCTGTGGAGGAAAACTGACCAGACGCTGGATTACTGATGCTACTCGCTACTCGAGTCCTCTGGTATTCCCTCACCTAAGGGAACCAAGGCTCACTCTACCCTGGTGGCCTCTATGGCCTTTTTGCAGGTGTCCCAATTAAGGACATCTGTGACGCTGCGGGATGGTCCACTACCAAAACCTTTGTGAGTGCACTATGGCCTCAATATCCGAGCCACTCATGCCTTGACTGTGCAAGTTCACACAGGAGGCAGGGGAACCTTCAATCTGGTGAAGTGGGCAGCTCATTCCCAAAGTGTTTCGACGCAGCTCGAGTTCCTGCAAGAAAACATCTAGACGCTGCGTCTCCGGCCATTCTTCCGGTACCCCCACCTGCGCTTGCTTCATTCCTTATCAAAGCTACCAGTTTGCTCAGCGCATGTGCTTTTTAAGCTTCTGGTCGTGACGTCACTCTGTCTGTGACATATCGCCCCCAACTGGATGGATTTTACACGTGATTCAGAGTGCAAAAAGGTGGAGGTGTTCCCAAAGCGTTTTGATGCAGCGTCTCGTTCCTTTCAGGGAACCTGGGTTACATACATAACCTGAAACGTTCACCAGGCCAGTAGAGCCATAATAATGTCACACTTTTATGTAGAGTCAGACTTTTAGTGTTTACTACTTACCAGTAAGGGTTAAATGCAAGTCACATTTCAAGTACAGGTTACCATACCTTACAAAAATGTCACTTTTACCGGAAAGACAAAGCTGGTTAAACATCATGTTTTGTTGATGAACAGCATGGCTATGCTGGTCCAGTAGCTAGACCAAACAGCACCAAACCAGCCTGACCTGTATGGAAATTCATGCTGGCTAAACTGATTTTTCCGCAAACGAATGGTCAAAATACATTACGAGTTCCCTTTTAAAGGAACTCAACACTGCATCTGGTTTGACGCTATGGGGAGCGCCTTCTGTGTAACCAGTGTCTAAATCTCATGTGTAATCATGCCAATCTACTTGGCCCACATTACTCCATGATGCGCATTAGGTGCATCTGCGAGCATATTAAGGGAAACCGTAGAGCGTCGTCAGCTTGTGTCAATAGTTTCTGACACCAATAGAGGACACACGATAATCAACATGGTGCCGCAGATGGCTGCCTCGGTGTGTTGGTGCACTTTGTTTTGTGTCGTTTTGTTTGTTAAACCTGTCTTTTGTGACGATACATTGAGCTTGTACACCAGAGAAGAGCTCATGAACATTAGAGCCACAGTTCCTACGGATTTATTTCCTAATTTCATAGACACATCTGTGAATTGTTTGGACATTCTGGTCAAAGGTGCGCTCACCTTTGCATATGCAGTAAAACGCCGGAGGAGAGGGAAGTGTGCCGGTGCGCTCATTAGCCTCCGCTGACACAGACATTGTACACTGGTACTAGGAATATTTCTTTCCAATGTGCGTTCACTCTGCAACAAAATGGATGAACTTCAGCTACTGGTAGGAAGAAACAGAGACTTTTCTTTGTCCTCAGTCCTGTGCTTCACTGAAACATGGCTGTGTGGGCTGATACCAGAGTCTGCGCTGCAGCTGGCAGGATTCCAAGTCTTCAAAACAGATCGCTGAACTTTCAGAAAAGACAAAAGGTGGAGGAATCTGTTTTTATACTAACAGTGGATGGTGTAATGATGTGACAGTGATTCAGTACTGTTCTACTGTTCTCCTGATCTTGAGTCACTTTTCATTAACTACAAGCCCTTTTACTCCCCACACAAGTTCACTTCATTCATACTAGTCGGTGTTTACATTCTACGCTTGCTGGACAGATACTGTGCGTGGAGCGCACATACCGGGACTCTTTTGTTATTGTCCTTGGTGACCTTAATAAAGGAAATCTCACAAGTGAACTCCCCAAATACAGAAACTATTAAATGTCCTGGATCGCTGCTATACTACAGTAAGCAGTGCCTATCACGCCGTCCCACAAGCTTCACTGGGTCACTCTGACCATGTCATGGTCCATCTGATTCCTGCATACAGGCAATTAAAGCTACTGGTAATTACTGGTAATTAAAGCTTTCCAAACCTGTTGTGAGGACATCAAAGCAGTGGACAAGAGAAGCTGTGGGGAATCTTCAGGCATGCTTGGACTGTATTGACTGAAATGTATTCAAGACTAATACCAACAACCTGGATGAGTATACAGAGGCTGTGACATCGTACATAAGCTTCTGTGAAGATAGCTATATTCCATCACGCACCAGGGTGAGTTATAACAATGACAAACCCTGGTTCACAGCCAGACTCAGACAGCTAAGGCTAGAGAAGGGGCGGGGGCATTTGAGGTGTGGAGCTGTGAAGAGGCCTTAGCTCCTGCTGTGGTGAAGCTGATGAGCTGATGTTTAAGCTCAAGCTGAAGGCTGGTGTCATGGGGGATGGTATCAGGACTAATCCATTGTCTTTAAAAGCGACAGTAAAACTCATTCAGGTTGTTGGCCAGTCATCGGTTGTTAGCAGAGTAGGGGGCTTGAGGTTTACAGTTTGTGATCTGTCTGAGACCTTTCCAGACAGAGGCAGAGTCATTGGCTGAGAATTGCTGTTGTATTTTCTCAGAGTACAGTTGTTTAGCTTCTCTCACCGCCTTGCTAAACTTGTACTTTGACTCTTTAAACCTGATTTTATCCTCACTTTTAAATGCAGCATCCTTCTCTAGCCTTAGCTGTCTGAGTCTGGCTGTGAACCAGGGTTTGTCATTGTTATAACTCACCCTGGTGCGTGATGGAATACAGCTATCGTCACAGAATCTTATGTACAATGTCACAGCCTCTGTATACTCATCCAGGTTGTTGGTATTAGTCCTGAATACATTCCAGTCAGTACAGTGCAAGCATGCCTGAAGATTCCCCACAGCTTCTCTTGTCCACTGCTTTGATGTTCTCACAACAGGTTTGGAAAGCTTTAATTTCTAACTGTATGCAGGAATCAGATGGACCATGACATGGTCAGAGTGACCCAGTGAAGCTTGTGAGACGGCGTAATAGGCACTGCTTACTGTAGTATAGCAGTGATCCAAAATGTTCTAGTCTCTGGTAGGACATTTAATAGATTGTCTGTATTTGGGGAGTTCACTTGTGAGATTTCCTTTATTAAAGTCACTAAGGACAATAACAAAAGAGTCCCGGTATGTGCGCTCCACGCACAGTATCTGTTCAGCAAGCATACGCTGTGCGTCCTGCACGTTGGCTTGTGGTGGAATGTAAACACCGACTAGTATGAATGAAGCAAACTTGCGTGTGGAGTAAAAGGGCTTGCAGTTAATAAAAACGTGACTCAAGATCAGGAGAACAGTACTGCTGAATCACTGTCACATCATTACACCATCCACTGTTAGTATAAAAAAACAGATTCCTCCACCTTTCGTCTTTCCTGAAAGTTCGTCGATCTGCTCTGAAGAGTTGGAATCCTGCCAGCTGCAGTGCAGAGTCCGGTATCAGCCCACACAGCCACGTTTCAGTGAAGCACAGGACTGAGGACAAAGAAAAGTCTTTGTTTTTTCCTACCAGTAGCTGAAGTTCGTCCATTTTGTTGCACAGTGAGCGCACATTGGAAAGAAATATTCCTAGTAGCAGTGTACAATGTCTGTGTCGGTGGAGGCTAACGAGCGCACCGGCACACTTCCCTCTCCTCCGGCGTTTTACTGCATACGCAAAGGTGAGCGCACCTTTGATCAGAATGTCCAAAAAATTCACAGATGTGTCTGTGAAAATAGGAAATAAATCCATAGGGACTGTGGCTCTAATGTTCATAAGCTCTTCTCTGGTGTACGAGCTCAATGTATCATCACAAAAGACAGGTTTAACAAACAAAACGACACAAAACAAAGCCCACCAACATACCGAGGCAGCCATCTGCGGCACAATCTTGATTATCGTGTGTCCTCTATTGGTGTTGCGTCTGAGGTTCCCGCACCGCCTCCTCCTGGCCGCCAGCGGGAACCGTCGCCTGAATATTAATCTGGTTTAAACTACAATTCCCATGGGTCAACTGCCTGGGGCTGACCACGCTCCTTTCACCACACCTGCAAGCAATCTGTCATCAAGGACATTGTATATAAGCTCACCACAAACTCTGTATCATTGCGAAGTCTTGTTTTCCTCTGGTTGCAATTCTGAGCATTTTACCTGTTTTGATATCTTGTTATTACCCTGGTCTGTTCCTCGTTTTCTGATTGTTTGCTGCCTGCCCTATTACTTGGAATGTTTATTGGATTACGTTTTCTGTCTGCTGCCTGCCTCGACCCCTGCCTGTATCATGGATATCCTTGCTTGCCGCCTGCCTCGAACTTCGCCTGTGCCTCGACTCTGATTCTGGTTTGCCTCTGCCATTACTGTTTGCCATTGTTGACCTTTGCCTGTTTACTCTTGTTTTAATAAAGCTGCATATGGATCCCACTGGTTTCCCGTGT
This sequence comes from Ambastaia sidthimunki, assembly GCA_036877625.1. Classification (NCBI taxonomy): domain Eukaryota; kingdom Metazoa; phylum Chordata; class Actinopteri; order Cypriniformes; family Botiidae; genus Ambastaia; species Ambastaia sidthimunki. The sequence continues at coordinate 6,995 of JAZGTK010018596.1, read as the reverse complement.
CCGTTACAATTGGTGTCAGAAACTACTGACACAAGCTGATGACACTCTACAGTTTCCTTAATATGATCGCAGATGCACCTAATGCGCATCAAGGACTAACAAGGGCCAAGTAGGTTGCCATGATTACACATGAGATTTAGATACCGGTTACACAGAAAGCGCTCCCCATAGCGTCAAACCAGATGCAATGTTGAGTTCCTTTAAAAGGGAACTTGTAATGTATTTTGACCATTCGTTTGCCGAAAGCTCAGTTTAGCCAGCATTAATTTCCATACAGGTCAGGCTGGTTTGGTGCTGTTTGGTCTAGCTACTGGACCAGCATAGCCATGCTGTTCATCAACAAAACATGATGTTTAACCAGCTTTGTCTTTCCATTAAAATGACATTTTTGTAAAGTATGGTAACCTGTACTTGAAATGTGACCTGCATTTCACCCTTACTGGTAAGTAGTATTCATTCATTTATTCATTCATTTTACGTATGTAACCCAGGTTCCCGGAAGGGAACGAGACGCTGTGTTGAAACGCTTTGGGAACACCTCCAGCTTTTATGCACTCTGAATCACATGTAAAATCCATCCAATCAGGGGGCGATATGTCACAGACCAGGAATCTTAAAAGCACATGCGCTGAACAAACCAGTAGCTTGGAAAAGGAATGAAGCAAGCGCAGGCAAGTATGGCCGGAGACACAGCGTCTCGTTCCCTTCAGGGAACCTGGGTTACTTACGTAACCTGAGACGTTCCCTTGCAGGAACTCGAGCTGCGTCAAAATACTTTGAGAACGAGATGCCCACTTCACCAGATTGAAGGTTCCCCTGCCTCCTGTGTGAACTTGCACAGTCAAGGCATGAGGACAGAAGAGCCAGGAGTGGCTCGGATATCGAGGCCATAGTGCACTCACAAAGGTTTAGGGAGTGGACCATCCTGCAGCGTCACAGATATCCTGAATTGGGACACCTGCATAAAAGCTCTTAAAGGCCACCATACCTTGGGTAGAGTGAGCCTTGGTTCCCTTAGGTGGGGGAATACCAGAGGACTCGAGTAGCGAGTAGCATCAGTAATCCAGCATCTGGTCAGTTTTCCTCCACAGGGCAGCTCTGTGGACGTATGTGTCCAATGCTCGCACTGGACACACACAGTTAAGCTTCTGCTGGTCATTCTCCCTTCTCGGGTAGTGAAAAGCTTTGGCCACATCAGGTGCAAAGTCCAGATAGGAAGGGGCCACAGAGAGGGCCTAGAATTTACCCACCCTCCTCAGAGAGGTGATGGCCAATAAGAAGGCCGTTTTGGCCGACAGAAGGTTATCAGAAATTCCCCAATGGGCTCAAAAGGTGGAGCACAAAGGGCCTCTAGTACCACAGCCAGGTCCCACGGAGGGACGCGAGATCGTACCTGGGGCCTCAGCCTCAGTGCACCTCAGAGGAAACGTGTAACCAGGGGGTGTCTGCCCACTGTGTAAGCACCAATCGATGCGTGGTATGCCGATATAGCTGCCACATAGACCTTGGTGGAGTAAGCTTGTCCCGCAGAGAGCCGTGCTCAGAACGGGGCCACTAAGAGCAAAGATACCGCGTCCTGGCGTACTCTCTCCAGAACTCCTGGAAGCAGAGCGATCGTGGGAAAGGCATACAGATGAAGCCTCGGCCAAATCTGTACCATGGCATCCATAACAAGAGGAGCTGGATGAGCTAGAGAGAACCAAAGGGGACATTGTGCTGTCTCTCGAGAGGCGAAGAGGTCCACTTGGGCTTGCCCAAAGATTCTCCACATCTGCTTCAACACCTCGGACCTGATTTGGGACACAATCTGTTTCACAGTAAGCATCTTGAACTTCAGTCTCATGACTTAGCGGTTCAAAAGATGCAGATCTAAAATAGGACCTTGAGCGTCCCGTCACCCGCACCTTACAGGGGGGTGAGCGGGACACAACGCTCTGTTTTTATGAGCCCCTGTGGGAGAAGTTGGTACACGGCTGGGGCTGCTCCCAGCCCCAAGAGAGTAAGGGCGGAGAGGGAGGCAGCTTGAGTTCCTGAAAGGGAAGCTGGATGGCCAGGTTCTTGATTAACTCTTTAAAGTTTTCAACTTGTTAAAGCCAGTTAGAAAGTCTTACAGGGATGCCAGGAAAACAATAATCAATGCTGAGGACTGGCATTTGAAACAACAATATGTTGATGTTCAGCAATGCTGGGCTTTTCAACAGGAAAGATTTTAATTATTTTATAATTTTACCAAACGTGTAGTAATATTTAGGACAGTTTAAATTTATGACACAGGAATATAAAAAAATATATGACAAAAGGTATAATGAGAATGTTGCACACACAGAAGAGGTTTTTCGTGGCACGTTTTTTTTACATTACTATCACACTCTTTTTGTGTCTAAAATAATAGACACAAAAAGAAATTATAAGTCATTGTTCATTGTGTTGACTGGCAGTGTGACTGGCAGTGTGTGACTGGCAGTGTGACTTTTTTATATATGAATGAAGTTCCATGTGGTTCATCATCGCCCCCTAGCGTCACACGCCAGCATACAGGTCTAAGTGATGTTAAATAGGCATCATTATAAAGCATACACGGTTTTAGTTAAAGAAATTATAACAAATAATATTAGTAATATTAAAAACAATACATACATAAAACTAAAGTTTATGCCACTACGAGAACTATAATGAAATGTAACATTTCTTATACAAATCTTTTGTTATTCAGACTGTTCAAGCTAACCCTAACTTCTATGAAAGTGACTCTGAGAAGGAAGAGTGGGGTGTGTGAATCAATTTGCACTCTGGAGAATATTACATCAGGTGATAAATAATATCACCTTTCATGCCTTCTGAGAAATCAGAGTCAACTGTGGATGCACCGTGGCAACTGTTAAGAGGGTGTGAAATGCGTTAGCCTGCCCTCAGTAGATGACAGAAACAATTATTCAGCTGCACGAGCAAATGAATATAATTAGTGCTTGGAGCCAGTTTCTTTTTTCTGCCCATGGCAATAAACATGTCACAACCCTCACTCTCTTTACGTAGCTTGACAATGTTAACATAGAACACACTCAAAACAAAAGCCCATTGCTGGCTTTAATGATGGTATGTACTGATGATGTCATTGAGAACAGAGCATCATGGAAGCATAAGATATTGACCGACAAAATGGAAAAAGAAGAGTTTAAAGCCGGTATAGTTGTGTTTTAGGTGTTATACCGGCATATGATGTTTGTTCTGTGGGTCAGAAACAATTACACTAGTTCATAATTACACTAGTTCATGTATCAGCAAACTAATAAAACATGGTAATGTGGCACAAATTTGGAAAGAAAGGGGCCAGAAGTGAATAAAAAAGGCCTGGAGTGTTTGGCAGGAGCTTAGAGTGAGAGTTCTCCTGATTTTACGGATGTCATGATTCTTAGTACAATATCTGCTACAAGAAAATAATGTTTTGATAAATGCTGATTATATGTATTGTTATGATTTGATTATGTCTGTGTATTATCTATTACATACATGCCAAGATACATGTCAAACATTCTGACTATAGTGTTCTAAATCATTCACTTATAAGGTTTTATTTGAGGTGGGATGTTACAGTTGGTTGCTGTCTGTAGCTACAGACAATAGTGCTATTGTTTCCGTCCATGACATTTTACATTTTTTGAATTGTACAGTTTTTATTCCACCTCTGATATATTCATATTTTATATACTTTATAATATGCTGCAGCTGTTCAAAACAGCCAGAAAAAATATGAATTACCAATTTTTTTAATTTGACTGAAAATCTCCATGAACAACAATCACTGATTTAGCACACTAGATTTTTTTACAAAGGCATTCATGTTTAGTCACACTATAAAGATCATAACATAAGGATCCTACAGTCCTGCCAAAATTTATGTGTTTGATCCTAATTAGTTACAGTTTAAAATAAAGTAATTGCATATAAGATGCTCTTTTATCTTTGTAAATGTCACAAATCCGGTCTCTGTGGCTCCCTCCAGTGGCCACCAGCGGGAGCCATCCCCGGAGTATTAGGACTACAATTCCCATGCACCCCTTACCTGGGCCGCCCCTCTCACAGGTGGCGGCCATTTCACAATCACGGACTATATAAATACCCATTCTTCCCACACACTTTGGTGAAGTCTCGTTTTGCCCCGGCTAACGTCTCTGAGCATTCTCTCCTGTGGTTTCTGGATTTCTGGTTTGTGTTTTTGGACTGCCTCTCGTTTTTGATTGTTAGCCGCCTGCCCCTGGACTTTCGCCTGTGTTTTGGATTTCACTTTTTGCCTGCCGCCTGCCCTGATCTGTGTTTGTTCTCTCGTTCATGTTTCTGGATTACCTTTGTTGTACCGGTTTGCTGTTGTTTTGACCCTTGCCTGTTTGAATGCTGATGTTGAATAAAATGCTGCAGATGGATCCCTCGTCTCCTGAGCTTCCGTTACAGTAAAGCAACTGATTCGCAGGCCATTTTGACCAGTTTTATTTACACCAGAGTTTAACACTTTTTTTTTTTTGTTTGTTTAAAACCTGAAGAAATTTTGTTCAATAGAATTTTCATCTGAAAAAATTATACTTGCAGTGTAGCTGGAAGCATTACAAAATTATTTAAATGATAATGTTGGATATTTGGATTCATGTTTTTTTGCTTCCAGGAGCCTAAAAAAGACACAGACATGCACACACTGCACATGTCGCATTCTCACATTGCTGTCACAACACATTGTAAAGTTTCAAAGCTATGCCATTTTACTGGGTGATGTAATTAGATGGCAGATGAACACACAACAATAAGCACTCTCCAGAGACAATGAGTAATGATGTGAGAAACAGGCCTTTAAAGAACAGGTTAGAAGTCAGCCGAGAGGTTCAAGGACTGTCTGCACCATAGGGATGACCTTGGGAACTATCTGCAACACTCGAGACCATGTTGCTTCAAAGGCAAACATGTCCTTGGGGGAAATACTGGAAATTGGTTGTTGGTTGTGAAGGCTATTTACCTTTTAGGGGATTAACATAATTAATTCTCCTCTCTAATCCCATCTGTGTTAATGCCCCTCTATTTCCAATTATCCTGTAAGTGTGACAGAAGAAATCGCAAATTGCCACAAACTGCTCACAACCACACAGACCTCATTTTGTTAGTAGAGTGCTGGAGTATTTTATTATTTTTTTATTATTTTGTTGTTCCGTGTTTGTTGTTGGGTGTTTTTTTTTTTTTCAGTTTGGCTATTAGTAGTAAATAACTATTCATGTACCAGTAAGGGAAATTGGGGATTTATTTCTCCATTAATGTGATGATCAGTGGGCCCTTTGCTGTCTTTGGGAGACCAATAATCTTTAAACTGTAGTATTGCTAGTCTTGGCCTTGAATGGCATACCTGCAGACTGCCTATCAGTCAGTTCAGGTCATACAACGCTTAATGCATCTGACCACTCAAGTAAAAAGCACTTTTTAATCGGACAATCTCTTATCTTATCCTCTTATCTTGCCTGGCTTTACACAGTTTTGGGAGTCAGAAACATGTTTTTTTATTAGTCAGCCTGGAAGTCGTGTACAGAAGGAATCACTGGAGTTGTCCAAGTTTGCCAGGTTAGTTGTGCTAAGTTGTTGATAGGTTTGAGCCAGAATAGGCTGCAAAAAGGTTCAGACTATGGAATGCTATAGTCAGATGGCTGGTCCATGTCTGGTGTAGTCCTCTGGTTTTCTGCTTATCTAGACACTTGTAGAGTAGCAGTGAATTAAATAGAGCAGAAGTGGTTTCAATTGTTCCCTTAACCCCTTTCTTCTTTCTTGATTTTCACTTCAGTCCATACAGCTGCCTTGTTGAGGGAACCCTCGTCTGAGTGATGGTGCCTATCATCACTGGTGACAGACCCCTTAAGTTTCCTCATCCAAAACTCAGATATGAAGGTTCAAGAGGTCTGGCCTCGGGTGCCGGGAAATGGTCCAGACTCAGGGGAATGTGCCAGGGAGAAGCCACCATCAGGAGCATTATTTCCGAAAACCAGGTCTGGTTGGCCCAGTACAGGGCCACCAAAAGCACCTGGTGCTGTTTCTTCCTGCCCTCTCCGTGTGGAAGATTTTGGTCCAATAATTAAAACTTCTGTTCCCTTTCAGGAACTCGAGCTGCGCCGGAAAATGCTATGGGAACGGCATCAGCTTATATGTGCTCTGAAACACCTGTTGCACAATCAATTACGGGGCGCTTACGTCACAGGCGGGGTGACGTCACGACCAGGAAGCTATAAAAGCACGTGCGTTAGAGCACGCGCCCAGCTTTGTTCATTCAGCGAAGCGCTCTATGTCATTTGTCTGTCTTACGTCTCTTGTTTAGCTTCGTAGAAGTTGTCTTACGTGATTTTGTCTGTGTTTTATGAGAGAAAGAGCAAAGAGGCAAAGAGCAAGAGTGTTAAGGGCGAATGTGAGCAACATTTCAGGCTGTGATCCTCCCTGCCCGCGTTATATAACGGGTGGGGATACACACAGTCTGTGTGTTGTTTGTTTGGGAGCGGAGCATGCTCAGTCAGCTCTTGAGGGAACACATGCCACTGAATACGCTCCGCTCCCAGAGGGCTCTGTTTGAGGGGGGAGCCCTCACACGTGTTCCCCCGCGGTGCTGGTCCCGCTTTCGCTGAGGCGGAGCGGAGGAGGCATTCATGGGGTTCACAAATAGATTTGGTGGAGGGAGTTGAGACGGGCTTATCCCTATCTCACTTCTCACCTGCCAGATCTTCTGCTCTCTCTCTGGGTTCGGAAGCCCGCACCGCGGTTTCTTCCCCCCAGGGGAATGCCTGGAAAGCACTGCCAAATGTGTCCAAATGGGTCCTGAGTACTGTCGAACTTGGATACAAGATCCAATTTAGTTGCAATCCGCCTACTTTCGGCGGCGTGCACCCTACTGTAGTGGGTTCATCTCAGGCTCTAGTTATGGAACAAGAAGTAAAGACTCTCTTAATGAAGGGGGCCATCGAGATAGTTCCTCCTCAACTCAG
>JAZGTK010018595.1:0-11769 GCA_036877625.1 Ambastaia sidthimunki | reverse complement strand
ATAAGTCAGAAAGTAAAAAAGAATTTAATTTCCAGTAACCAGGGGTTTCTTTCCTTCTCTGCTTAAATTTAGTGTTAGAAAAATTAATATTAATTGCTGCATGATCTGTTAGAGGTGAGGGTGAAATTATGACAAAAAAAAATTAAGCTCTCCCTCTGGGTACACCAGAATTTTTCATCGTCCACACACGAATGTGTCTCTTGCAAAAAATAAACATCCTTTTTCATTTACAAAATAGAAATCTTTTTGATTTTCGTTTGTTTAGGTCACATAGCCCCTGAATATTCAAAGAGAAACAAGAAAAAAAGTAACTAAACAGTATTGGAACTCAATTCTGAGTAAATACAACTGTTATGAACAGATACAACAAATGAAGTAGCCTACTTCTTAGAACAGGGATGGGCAACTTTTATAATGACGAGGGCCAGTAATTTTTGTCCAAGGGGCCAGATTACTAATTTACACTCGCATATTTTGCATCATCCTCCTCTATTTTATTGGGGGAAATTTTATTGAAGTAACTCAGTGTACAATTAGTTTAGTTCTATGTGTTTTAAAAATTGTAACTATAAAACTGCAATTATGCTAATTTAAATGGTCAATTTCATCCACAAGCAAATATAAATGTAAATCTCAATTGCAATAAATGTACACAAATGTACAAAGGTCCTTTCTTACAAAACATTTTCAACATAACCTTAAATAAAGTGCTTAACAAAAACATGTTATTGCTAAATTCCACATATTACTATTAAAGATATCCCTGACTGAAAATAAGAATATAATTATTCAGTGATAAAAATAAAAACAGTGATCGGCGGGAACGATAGCGACCTCTTCTGGTTTGTGTTAGAATTAACATCCTTTCTAATCTTGTTTCTTAAATTTATCAAAATTGACGAGAGCATAATATGATCCAGCGGGCCGTATTTGAAGACCCCGTGGGCCGCCAGTTGCCCATCCCTGTCTAAGAAGATATGCAGAGCATAAAGCTCAAATTCCCAGTAAAGCTTGGGAAGGTCAACACACCCTGTCGTGGACCCAAAAAAAAAGGAAAAAGGAAAATTAAATAAACAATAATAATAAAATACATAGCATAATAATAATAATAATAGCAAAAATAAATAATAATAACTGTAAAAAAAAAATATAAATGAATAAAATAGCTACAAAAACAAAATTAATAAACATTGTTGTGCTTCCCCCCTTTCCCGATTTGAAGAATTCTTAGGTTCCCTTTCGAAGACATTCACTCACATTGCGTCAGTCCCTGACGCTATGGGGAAACCTTGTTTCCTCGCCTTTCCTGAAATCTTATTGAATAACGCCAGTTGCACAACTGGCCAATGTCACATCGATTATGCAAATCGCATGCAAATATGAATGAGACCTCAGGCAGTATATAATGCGCTGCACAGTGACATTGCCTCAGAATTTTTTCCTTCACCTGAAAGCTACGATGGAATAATACGATCTTTGTGGAACCTGCGCGTGACCCATTGCCTTGCCGGACTCGCACGGGTTCTGCATGCTGTGTTTGCCAACAGCTCAGCTCTGAGCTTGTGCAGATTCTCACTAAAGCAGTCGAGGATCTTGACCTGGCCTGGGACCCCCCAGCGGAACGGTCCAAGAGCAAGTTGGATTTGTGGTTCCTCCAGTCGGCCCGCAGTACTGCCGCACCACGGAGGTCCATCCCCTTCTTTCCAGATGTCCATGAGCATCTGGTAAAGACATGGGCCGCACCCCAGTCAGCGTGCGTCCACACCACGGGCCAGGCGCTCTTCACCCACATAGACGGAACAGAGGCGCGGGGCTCTGAAGGCGGCTACGGACTTGGCCTTGATGGCCACAAAGAAGGCGGTGCAGGCGAACGGGAAGCCCATGGGGTTCATGATCGTGTTGCAGCGGCACCTGTGGCTGACCTTAAGGACGCGGACTGGAAGACCCTGCTTAATGCTCCCGTCGTTCCCTCGCGGTTGTTCGGGGACTTCTTTGAGTCTGCCTGTGGAGGGGCCAGCGGCCAAGTTGCGTGTTCTGTCTGTTTGTCCAATGCATATTTTGTACAACACAGATGTAATAAAGCATTGTATCTCTTCACAAAAAGAGCTGTTTCCTCCTCCCCTTGTAAGTGAAGCGAGCCCGGCCCTGCGGATAAGCAGCGCATGGTCGCAGCCTCCTCATGTGAGGTCCGCTCATCACCCCCTCGTTACAGACGGGGTCACGGAACCATCAGCCGATGGCGCGCGGTTGGCTACGCACCGGGCTGTACCGAAACGCCCACTGTGCGAGTTTCTAAGTGCATGGAAAGCGCTGCTCGGCGTATCGATGTGGCTTCTAAGCACTATAAACCACTGGTACCACTGGCGCTTTCTGAGGTTTCAGTTTGAGGGGGTTGCGTACCAGTTTACGGTGCTCCCGTTCGGGCTGTCTCTAGCCCCGCACATATTTATGAAGTGTGTAAGCGCTGCACTCTCCCCCCTCAGGGCGAGAGACATGCGCATTATGAATTATTTGGACGATTGGCTGATTCTCGCCCGTTTGAAGGACGTGCTTGTCGGCCATGTGAGCGATTTGCTCAGCCACCTGAGCTCTTTGGGTCTGCAGGTGAATATGCAGAAGAGCGTACTCGCTCCGAGTCAATTGGTAGCATACCTGGGTATATGCCTCGACTGCGAGCGCGTCTCTCCAAAGAGCGCGTAGAGAGCATAACTGCTGCGCTGCGCCCGTTCAAGCCGGTCGATCTGTTGCGCTCAAGCTGTTTCAGAGACTCCTAGGGCTTATGGCGGCAGCCTCGGTGGTGTGCCATTTGGGACTTCTTTACATGCGTCCCCTGCAGCTATGGCTGAAAGCCAGTCGAAAGAGTTTCGACTCATCTCCGCTTCACAGTCACGTGCTCTTGTATGACAGCGCTGATGCCGTGGCGTGACCCCGCGCTATTCAGTCGAGGGGTTTCTTTAGGCTTGGTGACCAGGCGTGTGGTGATTGCGACGGATGCGTCGCCCACGGGATGGGGCGCAGTGTGCAACGGCACGCCGGCGTTGGGACTCTGGTCGCAGCCTCAGAGCGGATAACACATAAATCGATTGGAGCTGGAAGCGGTGTCCATAGCGCTGAAGGTTTTTCTTCCACAGCTAACACACGAACATGTTCTTGTCCCCTCCGACAACATATCTGTGGTATCGAACATAAATCGCCAGGGCGGAGTGCGTTCCAGTACATTGTGCAGACAGGCGACCAGCCTTCTTCTTTGGGTCAATCGACATGTTCTCTCGATCAAGGCTGTGCATATTCCCAGCCGTCTGAACTGCGGGGCGGACATGCTCTCGCGGGAAAAAGGTTCAGGTTATAGATACATTTGTTTCAGAGTTCATTCCTCATCTTCTTCAGAGGTACTCAAAGTCTCATCTGCCAGTTGCAAATTCAAAAAGGTTTTGTAGAGCTAGTCCTGATAGCATTCATGTTGAGTCAGATTCAATTTTTCATCCTCATGATACCTTAACATTTCCATTTGTTTAACTGTGAATTTGATAATTAGCGATTTTAATAAAGGTAGTGCACAGCAAAATAATAATTCTCCTATGCCAATTGTCACTACCAAGAGTATTCCTAATTTTGCTAACCAAAGCCTTGGATGATGCTACATGCCTAGTGGAATGGGCTCTAATGCCCAAAAGTGACACAAGGTCACATACCTCATAGGCCAGGGTAATAGCATCTGTGATCCAGTGAGATAGGTGCTTTTTGAGACAAGAGGTGAGAGGTCTTACGCCACTGGCTAAGCAGTGGACATAAACAACAAATGAAGCCTCTCCCGCTGCAGCATATCAAATCATCTTTCAGCGGAGGACAGAGGGCTTGGAGTGCAATCTTATCCAAGGGTGACTCTAGGCATTCAAATGAAGCCAGAAATAAATCCCTTAGAACAATGGTAAGATCCCAAGAAGGGACCCATGTGTAAGAGAAAGGCCTCAGCCATCTGGCATCACACAATAAAACAAGAGGCATAATCGACAGGTTTGTGGCTAGCAGACACAACAGCCACATAAACCTCAAGGGTGGTGGGATTAACCCTGCAGAGATGCACTCTTAAAGAAACTCTTCCACTGAACCAACAGGGCAGTGAACCGGGGCAATATGGTGTCACTCACACTACGACCAAAAAAGCTGTCACTCAGAGTGGTCTCTACAACCTCAGTTGAGAAAGCAGAATTTAAGAGTTGGCTCACCTCAGGGGCCAGACCCACATTTTTCAGATCTCTGGACAGGGGTGACAGAAGATATCTCTGGGATAGAAAGTCTCTCCAGACTGGGAGCTTTGTCCAAAAAAAAACATTATGTTTGAGAACCAGATCCAGGTTGGCCAGAACGATGCTACTAGAAGCAGCAAACTTGATCCTGGCAAACCCTGGCTTTCCCAGGACTTCCAGGAGCAAGGATATTTGGGAAATGCATACAGACGCAGCCTCTGCCACATCTGTACCATGGAATCCAGCCCCAAGAGAGATGGATGAGTGAGGTTGAACCAGAGGGCACAGTATGTCAACTCATCAGAGACAAATAAATCCACTTCCGCTCGACCATACCTCTGCCAAATGGACTCTACCACTTGGATGGAGCCTCCATTCCCCAGGTCTCAGCCCCTGCCTTGACAGGATATCTGTTCCCAAATTTGCATGCCCTGGGATACTGCTTGGTTCCTTCTTGATGAATTAAATCTGAGACCACTGTGGTGTTGTCCATCTGTCCAGACTAGGAGGTACTGGCCCTGAGCTGTGGGAGGAAAGAAGAAACCAGGGTCTGAGCCACATAGAAAGGGTATGAAGCCCTTGACGCATAACACTTATCACCCTTAGCGGGTGGATTTTGGGATGAAACCCATTTATATTTAAATGTCTCATGTGCAGCAAACCCAACGAAATCACATTGGCCACTGCCACCAACATTGTCCTAACAGCCTCAGAATCCCTGAAAGGCAAAATCGCAACTGTTAACAAATGTAAAATCGACTGCTTATGCTTTCTATCTTTTGAACATTCAATAAATCATTGAAATACTGGCAACAATAAAAAATAAATCAATAAATCAAATCAAGATGAATTAAACCAGGGGATAGGTAAATCCATAGAAATTTAGATAAAATATAGTTAAACATTCATATAAAACTTACTCTAAAATCCTTACAGCTGTGAGCTGCTTGAACATCAAGTCTAAAGCCAACTGAAGAATCCAGAAAGTTCAACAAAAAATTAACAATTCAAAATGTTTAACTATGAAAAAACTGTTTAAAACCTATTTGTGTCAGGTCCCTGGTCTGATCAACCCAGAAAGTCTTGTGACTTTCAATGTGTTTTATTGTGTTATAGCACATGGCTTTTGTTTTAACAGCTCTCCATGTGCGCTGCTGTCACTGTGATGTCTACTCTGCCCCCTGGTCACCTTGTTAGCTATACCCTCTTGTTACCTTGTTATGAACATGTCTTTACCTGTTGTCTCCTTTCTGTCCTCTGTCTTGTGTCAGATCGTGTTTGCCTTGTCAAGCTGCCTGATCTTTCTAGTCCTGTCTTGTCTTTAGTGCCCTGTCTTAGACTCCAGGTTTTTGTGTCCTGGATTTCTGATCTGTCTGCACAGTTTTCACTTCCTGTCTGCCCATCCTGTCTGCTTCTGGTTTCTGGTTCTCTCAGCCCTGCCTCGTCATTCTCTTCACCAGTTTCCTGCTCTACTGCCCGGCTTCCTCAGTTTTCCCTCCAACCCTGCCGCCCAGCTGCTATTTTTCTCTGTCCATCTCCCTCCTAGTGCTTAATCCCACTGTCTGGTCCTTTGCCTTCCTATCTGCTGCCAATGTGCTGTCCAAGGGAACTGTTTACCATATGTTTGTTGTGATTTTTACTGGTTTCTGGCTTGCCAATTATTAAATTTATTTAATAAGTTGTTGAGCATGCAACTGTGTAATCAGTGTATTCCTGCAGGTCTGTAAGGTTGTTGTAGGGGGCTGCCTCTTTAAACATGTTTTGGAGTGTTTAGAATACAGCCCAGTATGTATAAACATTTGCAGTGCTTTCATATCTAAGTAAAGTAATGTTCTGTGGTGAAGTCTAACCTGGTAATCTTACTTATGGGGATGGGATGGGGGCTGCTATGAGATCATAATTATAGATCATAATTATATTAAACTACAATGAAGAGGTCTTCATCTTCCAACTGATGTCCCCTCTCCATAGTTCACCTCCCTGAAAGGCACATCCAAGATGGCCCTGGCTGGTATGAGGTAGCCCAAAAACCGCCTGATCAGCCTGCACATCTCCTTTTAAGTCTGTGAATCTGTACTCCCTCTGACTGTAGACAGTACATGTAGCCACAATAAAATAACTGAAATACATATTATCATATGTGATTATTAAATTATTATTATCCCAGGAGGTCATGACACCCACCTGAAAGGCAATATTAAGGCTTAAGGGCTCACTCCGGAACATAAAATATGCCTTCATAACTGGATCACGGAGATGGCTTGCCAGATCACTAACTTTGGCATTCCTCTCCACCTCCTCATGACTGTCAAAGTATGCCTATAGATTTAGGGATATAGGGTGGGAATATATGGTAAAAAAAATAACATACCATAACACATTTTCAAGGTATCTGCTAAGTGGAGTTTACCATTACAATCCTACCTGTAGAGCATCCCACTGGTTTAGTACTCTCTGTATGCATGTAAGCAGACTGAGCCATCTGGTACTGCAGTACCTCAGGAGCTTAAGGTTGCCAGAGTCTGTGAACTCCACAAACTCCTTTTAGATCTTGCGTCTCTTTGCACTGAGATGAGAGAATAGTTGTAAGTTTAGTAAATGGTCTCAGTTTGCTCATGGTGTAATTACTAGATATAGAGCTATGTGTGGGTGAGTACTTTTATTTTACATTTACCTTTTGTCAAAGTGGGTGTACAAAGTGGGTGGGTGAGACCAATTTGTCTTCTACTGGAAGTTTGGTTGCCTTGATGCCACAACCAGTGGCAAGCTGGACAAAGTGGCAGATGCAGCCAAGGTCTTGGACATTAAGCTAATCACTGAATTGTGTCTGCCTTTCATTACACTTGCATTGTCGGAGTTGAAGGCAATGACATTCTCCCATGGAATTATCTAATGATCTTAGATAATTCCATGGATAATTAGATAATTATTAATTAGGTAATTATTAATGATCTTTTGCTATTGAAAACAGGAAATTATGCCCAAAATGACAAAATAATTATTAAACGGGATGTCAAAATAATATTTAAACGGGATGATAGCGGGATAGAATATTAAAATATGGGAGAATCCCGGGAAAAACGGGAGGGTTGACAGGTATGCACTTTGGAATCTGCTGAAACACAAAGCAAATGAGATTTCAAGCAAAAAGCCCCGGAAAAAAAGCCTAAATTCCAGCTAATAAAATCTACTGTTCAAGACGGTAATCCAGGACTGAGGCGTCTCCTCTGAGTTTGAGAATTGGCAGTGCGCGAGCTGTGGGGGAAATGCTTGGAATGATGGAATTCTCTTTCTAGCTGGTGATGAAAATGAAGAATTCTTATTGGTCAGGGATCTGAAAGAGATCAGCACAAATAATGCTAATAAAATAGCGTTATATCCTTGCAACAAGCACATCGTGAGGGGGAAGCCCACAAATAAACATTGCGATATATCATTGTTTAAATTATTATTTTTTTTTTTAGGGGTTCAACCCTGAAACCCTAATGTAATTAATAAAATTTCCAGGGGTTCAAGGAGCGATGACCCCTTTTATTATTGTTTGTTTTATTTTTCCTTTTCTTCTGCTCCTGCGTCTATGGCAGCCTATAGTATCGCACATAGTACAGTTAACATTGTTTTGAAATTTGGCACACAGATACAGGATAGTCTGAAACTTTATTGTTGCAAATTTTAAGTCTCTACCTCAATCTCTCTAGCGCCACCAACAGTTTCATTTACATTTTTGCTCATAACTTGTGAACCCAAGTCATGATGATTCAAATATAGCATCTAGAGACAACCCTGACATAAAGTTATGGAAATCATGTTGATACCTTTTACTTCTTGTACAGCGTGCCTACAAAGGCAATGCTTTGATGTATTGACACTAAACTTGGTACGTGTCATTAAAAGCATAACCAGAGGGCGCGTGTACAGTTTCATCATATCGCCACCTAGTTAAGTTCAATTAAATTTTATTTATATAGTGCATTTTACAATGTTCCATTGCTTCAAAGCAGCTTTACTTATAATACTGAGACAGAATAGGAAAAATAACAAACATGTGCATAACACATGGTAAGTGGTATGTGCAAGATACATATTTATAAAAATAATTAGGGATACTAGGTTTGTTGTTGGTTTGTAAATAAAGAGAACTAGGATACAGTGAGGGTTGTTGCTCTACAAACAGGGAACATTGTAATAAAAACCCCTTGCACTTGCCTGGCGTTCCGTCGAACTTGTTGGGGAAAGCGAGGCATGGACTGGCAGACGGTGGCGCCACGGGCATAGGTGTAGGAGAAGGAACTCGAAGCGGGGTACCAGTTTCGCCTGCGGGGTGACTGGCCTGAAGGGCTTTCACCAAATCCTCAGTTAAAGTGGAGAGGCGGTTAAGTTGTTGTTGTTGAGCCGCTAGCGTTAAGGCTTGCGCGGATAGCTCCGAGCACAGCTGAGACATGGCTGCTGGATCGAGTGGTGGCGAAGTCTTCTGTAACAAAGACTCAGGATTCATGGGATGCATGTGCAGCGTTCTTTATTCAATGTTAAACAGACAAAGGTCGAAACCAGCAAACAGGAGTATCACAGATAATCATACAACATAAACAAAGTCCATGCAGATAATCCGGGCAGGCGGCAGACAATCAGAGTAATCCAAAACAGGCACGGGTCAGAAGGCAGGCAGCAAACTAAAACTAAACTAAACTAAAACACTTAGAAAGAATTAGCATCTTATTTCTACCACACAAAGTCACATGACACCACAAATACATTATCATATGTAGATCTTTATCTAGATATGATAGTGTTCCCTCCTTAAATAAACCGCAATGCAGTTCCCTCCTTAAATAAACCGCATTGCGGTTTATCTGAATTATTTTGTTGTCATCATTGTTGAGGTTTGTATGTCAAGGGTAAATTAAATGAAATGCTCTCATTCATTGTATTGTTTCAGTCATTTTAGCTGGTATTAAAAATGCCTGCTGATTACAATTTTGACATTGTATTTACAAATACATAAATGTAATGTACACAAGCATGACTACACTTTCAATTCAAATCAGGTAAATTTAATTCAGTAAATGCAAAACATTCACAAGATTTAAATTTTTTTATAGTAATCATTACACTTTATTTAACCCAGAAACAAAAAAATTATCAGAAATGTTCAACACAATACATGGTATTATTGCAAATGGTATGTGCAAGATGTATATTAATAAAACAATTTATGGATACTAGGTTTATAGTTTTATAAATAAAGAGTTGACCTGCATTAAAAATATCTGTCATTATATGCGAAGGCTCTTACCTCTCTCAGTGGTCTATGAGAGGCTGCCCACTCAAACAGTATTTACTTCAGAGACTATGCAACATGTAGTCGGGTAACATTATTACAGGTATCACATTATGCAAGATGTGTCGTCCCAGCTTCAAGGAGATGGCACATAGAAAACATCTTATGGCACAGAGGTATAAGGGATTTGCAATAATACCATAAAATATGCACAATACAAAAAATACATGCACAAAACATACACAATACAAATACTTGAACATTACACAATGAGAATAAAAGAGAATTGGGGACAAAGAAATAAAATAGTAGAGGTTTTAGGACTGTAACAGACTGGGACTGGGACACTGAGACTTCAAAGAAGCAGCAACTCATAACAACCACACAAACATAGAGGAATATACTGAGGTTGTCACTGCTTACATCTCAAAGTGCACCAATGATGTCACACACAGTAAGACCGTCACTATTCGGGCTAACTAGAAACCATGGCTGACAGGAAAAGTGCGCAAGCTTCTGCGGGACACAGCCTTTAGAGCCTTAGAGCCACAGCAGGCCTAGCAACAGCAAGAGCCAACTTGTCCCGGGGAATCAGGGAAGCAAAACAACAATACAGCAAAAAAATTGGTGGACATTTCAGAAGCACCAGAGACACACAGAGTCTCTGGCGTGGCATCCAAACTCTAATGGACTATAAACCCCTACCATGGACCTGTGACAATGACATATCTCTGCTTAACAGCCTCAACAAATTCTTTTGCTGATTTGAGACCCACAACAACTCACAGGCACAGAAGATCCCACCTTTCCCACACAAACAGGCTGTGTGTCTGACCCCAGTCAGTGTGAAAAAGACCCTCTTGAGGATCAACCCATGCAAGGCAGCTGGACCAGACAACATACCTGGTTGTGTTCTTAAGAACTGTCCTGAAGAACTCAAGGATGTACTAACTGACCTCTTTAACATCTCTCTGAGTCAAGCAGTCGTTCCTAAGTGTTTCAAGGCCACCACAATTATCCCAGTCCCAAATAAGCTGCACCCATCCAGTCACAATGACTACCGGTCCGTTGCATTGACTCATTATGAAGTGCTTTGAGCGACTGGTCATGCAGCACATAATATCCATTCTACCTCTCTTCCATGACCCATTCCAGTATGCATACAGAACCAACAGGTTAATGGAAGACACCATCTCAGCCGCTCTCCATCCAGCCCTTACACACCTGGACTCCAAAAACACCTATGTGCGTATGCTGTTCCTGGATTTTAGCTCTGGCTTCAACACAATCATCCCCCAGCAGCTAATAAATAAACTGAGACACCTGGGACTAAACTCCCCTCTCTGTAACTGGGTGCTGGACATCCTGACAGAAAAACCACGAAATGTACGGGTCGGCGGAAAAACATCTAAGACCATCACACTAAGCACGGGGTCGCCACAAGGGTGCATGCTCAGCTCACTGCTCTTCACCCTGTTGTGGGTGACACAACTGTAGTGGGTCTAATCACCAACAACAACGAGACCAACTACAGGAGTGAGGTGAGCCGACTGGTCCAGTGGTTTAATGACAACAATCTCTTCCTCAATGTGGTAAAATCCAAAGAAATCGTCATTGACTTCAGAAGACAACCTCCACTGCACCCTCATCTAATTCTGTTAAAAACCTGGGCGTCATACTCGACAGTACCCTGTCATTTGAAGATCATGTGGCTTATGTTACAAAAACTGCATTCTTCCACCTGAGAAATATCACTAAGCTGCGTAACTTCCTAACTAGATCTGATGCAGAAAAGCTTGTCCATGCTTTTATGACCTCCAGATTAGATTATTGTAACGCACTTTTAGGTGGGTGCCCTGTCTCAGTAACAAACCATTTACAATTAGTACAAAACGCTGCAGCAAGAGTCCTTACTAGAAAAAAAATATGATCATATAACCCCTATTCTGTCATCACTACATTGGTTGCCCATCAGATTTCGTATTACGTATAAGATTCCATCGGTTGCATATAAAGCATTAAATGGATTAGCCCCCAAGTATCTTTCAGATCTCCTAACTCGCTATAATCCATCCCGTACTCTGCGGTCTCAAAACTCTGGACTCCTGGTTGTTCCCAGAATCTATAAATCCACGAAAGGTGGCAGAGCCTTCTCTTATTTAGCTCCAACTCTGTGGAATAGTCTTCCAATTGCTGTCCGGGGCTCAGACACGCTCCTGCAGTTTAAATCTAGATTGAAAACAC
>JAZGTK010018594.1:0-11769 GCA_036877625.1 Ambastaia sidthimunki | reverse complement strand
CTTCTTTGTTAAATAACCTTAGATATTTTTCATTTGTACAGCTGCTTTGCAACAATGTGCCATTGTGAAAAGCGCTTTATAAATAAACCTGAACTTGAACTACTAAAGAAAACAAAAGATTTTCAGAAGTTTATAGCCTATAAATGGCTATAAATATGGTTTGATTTGCCAAAAGGGAGACTTTACCTTATCTTGTTACTTATGTAAAGTAAATTTTTTATTTTATTTTAAACATAAAATGTTTATATTGAGATTATTTTAAATGGGCAGTACAAAAATTAGGATAATTCGGAGAATGTGAACGAGTGAAACATGCACCTGTTTATTTTGATAAAACGTATAGGGGAACCTGGGGCTAAAACTGATCCTTAAAGCCGAGCTCAGACGGCCGATACCTTCCTATCTGTTCTGAGAAAAATCATATCATATCAAACATTTTTCAATATTTTGTGTCAATGAGAGATAAAGGTGTGACACCTTATAAAATAATGATCTGAAAACAAGCTGATTTACAAGATGAACAGATTGTTCTCGTGTCAACAACGCAACAGCATGTTTTTCCTGTGTATGAAACTGTACGTGAATTGTTCCGCCAAAGACAAGAAGTGAAGAGAAATCACCTCCAGGTTACACTCAGAAAAGCGCTGCGTGGTTTCTCTACACACAGTGTTGAGTTGATGTGCTGGGTCATAATTCTGGGTTGTTTACGGTACAGTAAACAATTTTTGTTGATCATGCTGGTCAAATAGGGTTCATTCACAGCTGAACGTCTGGTTGGTTATTTTGATCCAGTCACTGAGTCAAAATTGTTCATTCTTCGCTGAACTTTCTGGATCTCTACGCCTCAGACTTGACGTTTGAGCAGCTCGCAGCGGTCAGGATTTTTTAGTAAGGTAATATGAATATTTACCTATATTTGATCTATATGTCTTGCCATTTTATTTTATGTTTACTTATTTATTTTTTCACTTTCCATTTTTATCTTTGCAAATAATTCAATAATTCAATGAGTTAAAATATAAAAATATAGAAAGCGCGTTCATATTAAAACCATTGGATCGCGTGTGTTCAGTCTTTTAGTGCCTCACACACAAAATCCGGCAGAAAATTTTGTGCAAAATCCGTTTTTTGAGGAAAAAGTCTGATTCGTTCTTCAGATAAAGAGAAAGGGTCAGTTCAGTGTCTGTGTATTTCTGTAAATAATGTGATAATGTTTCTGTGAAAACCAGGATCACTGATCAATAATAACAATAATAACTTTCGAGGGTTTATAATTGTGCCGGTAAATAAGCGCACCTGTGACGTGTAATCTTCACTGCTTAAACCACGACTTGTGTACGAACAAATACATTCATTAAACATTTTATTGCCCTTAAGAACCATATAACGAGCTGCTAGGATTGATATCAACACTGTGGCTCTTTGTGGCCAAATTATTCTGTGAATATTTGTGAATTTAGCATGGTGGTATGATTTAAATCGATTACGTTATTAATGTAACGTTAGCTAACGTTGCATACAGTAATCTCTGCTGGTGCAATGTTATGAGACTGTGGGTATTTTTACCGATCCTTTTACTCTTCTCTGTTTCAGTCAATGCTATGTTGCTGTACAAACTGAGGGACGAATATAAAAAATAAGTGGGTAAGCTGTCCCAATTTTAGTGTGTTAAAAGTGACGATTCTGCAATGGATGGAATGGATTCTGTAATGGAAGTTGTTTTAACACACACATACATATACACACATATCTGTTCTGTGGAAAGTGCGGGACCAAACTTTGAAAGAAATGTTCCTCCCAGCGCTGTGTTATTGTGTTTTGGAGGGGAGGCGTTTTGTGAAAACCTAATTTACTTAGATTTCATTCTAGTGACTGAGATTGTTGCCGGCATTGATGGACAGTTTCGCAAATATATATTAACTGAATAGCAGCTTGAGAAAACCCGTAAAGGTAAGTTATTAATATTATTATTAATATTATTATTATTATTATTGAGATATAATGTAGAGTTTTTACTACTAAGAGACAAACTAAAATATTCAGCTCCAACGTGCATCAAATCAGCAAGGCAATCAAAAAAAACTTCATAGGGAGATGGAGAATTAAGTAGGGGTTTGAAATAAGTATGGGTTTAGTTAGTTTGTGAATTTATATAACCTATGCCACTATGAGGTGGATACTGTTGCAAAACTTATTTGATATAAAATTACAATTTCTTCCAAACTGGGTGTTTTATCAACAGTGATTCGTAATATAGTAGATTTTAGACAGTATATAAGATTTTAGACAGGAACATCTGTCAAGGAACATCTGTCAATATAACTCGTCTATACCGTCCTCCAAATATACACAATCACCTACTCGCAGTTTTACAGTCAATATCCCCCGCTGGTGGAATGATCTAACACTCTGTTCGGTCTGCCTCATCTCACACCACATTCAAACCCACCTCTTTCCTGAACACCTAACACCAGTTTAACCCACATTAAAAAAATTAAAAACTAACTGTTTTTTTCTCCCCTCTCCCAACAGGAATCCCCTCAAGCACTGGAGTATTGTATGCTATAGGAAAGATTGTGTCTATGTACGGCTATGCGTATTATCTTGTGATTTATCACTTTGTTTTCCTTACAATTTAAGTCGCTTTGGACAAAAGCGTCTGCTAAAGGCCTAAATGTAAAATGTAATGTAAATGTAAAGATTCTCCTTATGTGTGCTGCAGCCACATTTCATAATCGATCAGGATTTTAAAAGTCCCGTAGTCTGAGCCCCGCTTAATGTGATATTCGTGTACAGTAAACTACTACAGAACAAAAAAAAATAATAATAGGATAAAATAAAAATGATATATAATTAAAATTATAATAACAAATGACACCTTTTCTCAGCAGCTCCCACGCATGACTAAACCATCTAAAGCGCTTCCTGGAGTGGGACCTCATACAGTCTATTACATATCTGTGTGGATGTCCGCGTGTTTACCATAAAATAGTTAAATGTTCACTGAAGTCATTAATAACAAAAAAAAATAAAACAATTCAAGGTAAAACAAAGTAAAGATATGGTAAAAGTGAATGGTAAAGTCTTCCCTTTGGCATATCAAACAGGTTCAGATTGGTATAGACCATTTATAGGTTATTATAGTTTATTGTTATCTTTTTTTAGTACTGGGTGGAGTACTAAAGGTACTTCTACTTAAATTACATTTTGAAAGTTCGAAAGAAAATAAAAATGTGTATATATATATATATATATAGAAAGAGAGAGAGAGAGAGAGACGTTTAGGTTTTATTTAACAATTAACTCTACATTCAAATTTGCATGTGAACTTCGCCAGGATAGCCGTACAATCAACCACTGAACGTTCTTCTGCTGTAAATTAAATACTTTATGTAGGACGTTTGGAAAAGAATATATATCTAGACGATAAGCACTAAATTTTAACATATAAAGTATTATTGTTATTATTATTATGCAATGATATGATCGTATCGTATTCTATTATTATTAGTACTAGTAATTATATTAGTACCCTGTTTTAATAGCCTGTTGTAACAACAAACATATAGAATCAGACACTTAGAATTAGACGCTCTTACCCTGAAAAGTGATTGTAGCTTTAATATTGAAAATGTATACCGCTGAAATAATGTATGATTTGGTGATCTTACGCTCTTAACCTATTTATTCGAAATAACAAGACCAATATAACATTCTTTTTGTGTTTTGGCCCACCGAATGTGAAAGAAACTAATTCTCAGGACATATTTTAATGCGCTTTCGTGCTTTCGTGCTTTACTGGACAATTCAGAAGCACTTTCATCTCTCTGGGCACAGGCGCGGAAAGTTATTGGTCGCTGACACACGTGGCAGGTTTTTGTCGTGGATAGGCTCCCCACTCCTGCGGGAGATCTGATGTGTTTCCGGTTGCAGTGGGCGACCGTGAGTGTTTGTGCACAAGTATAGTTCCAGAAACAGAGGTGTCAAATCCGCAACGCAAAGGGTCAGAAAACACGCGCACGCGTTATCTCCTCTGCGCGTGGCCAAGCTGATTTTCAAAATGTATTCCTCGCTTTCGCAGGCGATTTGCGCGCTGTCATGGATACCTAGATGACGTTTCTTCTGTCTTTTATATCTGGAACCAAATAGACAACCCAACCAGTGGAGCGGATATCAAAGCGCACGCTGTGATGTCAGAGCAGCGAGATCAGAGCGAGGATGACGCGAGCGTTTCTCCATCTCCTCGTCTGCCGTCGCCACCGCTTCTCCAGCTGCAGGCTGCGCCCCACACGCACAGAAACACCAGCTTTCTCATTGACAACATCCTCAGGTCGGATTTCGGCTGCAGAGGGGAGCAGTGTCCGAGCGCGCACGTATCAGAGAGGGGCATCGTGGCTGTTGTCCTCCGGCCGACTCTCCCCGGCATTCCTGGCCTCGATACCAACAGCAGTAGCGACAGCGTTTCTTCAGCCTCGGTCACCGTTTCATCCCCTGCCAACAAGAGACTTTGTAAGGTAAAAGAGGCCATAGGAAGTAACGCACGGAAATGTGAGGGTGTCTCTTCGTCATCCAAAAGCCCCAGCGAAACCTCCGAGCCCAGTAAAGACACTCAACAGCTCCTATGGCCCGCCTGGGTTTACTGCACGAGATACTCTGACCGGCCGTCGTCTGGTAAGGCGTTCGGTAACAAACAGTAACTTCTGGAGAGCACGTTGTCTTTCTGTAGACTCAACTTTCCTAAACTAAAAGCAGTACGAACTTAACGTAACTCTAACGTTACATGTTACACGTTGCGCAACTACGCTGGACAAAATTGTACTGTAAAGGGTAAATCTGCATTTGTACGACCATTGATGTTTACATTAGCTATATATAATAAAGCCAATATATATTTAATTCAATTATTATTACAAACTATAATATTATAATATTAAAATATATATTTTATATTTGTAGTATTTTCTTAATTGTTGTGTACATCAATTTAAAAAATATCTTACCAGATTTCATCCTAAATAATTCTGCAAGACGATTACAAAAATAAAACACCACGACAATAGATCAGTGTAATTTAATGAATAAAACCAAATAAACAATCATTTGATTAATAATTTAATATTTAACCTATATACGTTTTACAGGAGTGCTTTGCAATTGAATTAAACGCAGTTAGTCATTTTCTAGTCGGTTACTCAGTTACTTTACGTTTTTTTTAGTTATAATGTTGCCTAAAATTATTATCAGATGGTAATTTATTACTTTCTGAATGAAGTTCCTGAATCAATTTACTATTTCAAACGAAAAACATAAGTTGATCAACTTTTCTATACTTGAGAATTTTTTATAGATATATATCTTCTATGAAAGATATTTATGTGTACAGCTTTTAACAATTGTAATAATTTTCCAAACGAAATCAACAACTCAAATTCCATGTCGATAAAAAGTCGACTCAATAAATAATCTGACTAAAATTTATTTGCAATGGTTAATAAAATGAGAAGAATACATTTGCTTATTTTTTTTTATATAAAACTCAACACCTCAGTCCTCATTTGAGATTTTAGTGCAAAATGACTTAATGAGATGGTTGTTATTTATGGATTCCTCTCGTTGTCTCCACACAAGGCCCACGGACCCGGAAATTAAAAAAGAAGAAAGACGACAGTGAGGATAAAAGACCCAGAACGGCCTTCACAGCCGAGCAGCTCCAGAGACTAAAGGCTGAGTTTCAGGCCAGCAGATACATCACTGAGCAGCGGCGGCAGGTTCTGGCGCACGAGCTCAAACTGAACGAGTCCCAGATTAAAATCTGGTTCCAAAACAAACGTGCAAAGACGAAGAAAGCAAGCGGGCTGAAGAACGGCCTGGCGCTGCATCTGATGGCGCAGGGACTGTACAATCACTCCACCACCACCATCCAGGAGGACGACGACTAGCAAAGAGACTGTGACCAGAGTGAGAGGGGTTGATAGAACCAAAAAATTATAAAAAAAAGATGGAATAAAAAAGCTGTAATTTATTTACAGTTACGTAGACGAAAACGAAGATTTTTATTACAAGGACGCGGTCTTAAAATCCACGTGGATGGAAGTGTTTTTGTTTGGAATAATTACGTGTAACTATCATCATACAATTTCTTGTTTGTATGAGATGAAAAGGTCATTTTTCCTGCTAACGATGTTCGATAAGGGTTTACGACATTAAATGTCCAGCGGAAACTGCCGCTAAAAGTTGTAGTACTTTGACTATTTCTCTATTTTTCTATTTTTTTATTTTCCTTGGGGTAAGGGCAGACGTAAATATCCGATATCAAATGTTATTCTTTACGAATTATTTCATATTGTTTTAAAATAAATCCTTTTTTAACCCTGGAAAACGTGGCCTATATTTTCCCATAATTCTCACACATTATTCGGCTATTAATGCTTACTTATGCTTTCATGATGGCATAATGTTTTATTTATAAACGAAACGCTGTTATTTGAAATTAAAATTTTTATATTTATATTTGGAATTTGATATTTACACAATTTTTATTTTATATTTATATTATTAAATATTTCTACAAAATAAAAGCAAAATTCAACCCTATACAAACATATTAAGTTAATTAATATCTAACAAATAGGTATGCTTACATTTTTAAATAAAAGTATAATAATAATAATAATTATTATTATTAATATTACGTTTATTTTAAAATGTAAGCATACCTATTTAATTATAGTAGTAGTACACCATGTGTACATTTTATTTAAATTTTATGTGAAATTACTTACTAAAGAGAAAATCAGAAAAGCTGTTTTGCTATTTTTTTTTGTATTTTGTTAAAGTTCAGTGTTGTGTTGTGGGCATGCCGTGGCTCTTGAAAGCGATTAATCAAAGCAAAGATGACAGAGAATCTTGAACGCGGTATCCAGATGGCAATCACTGTTTGTTTTTCGAAGCTTTCTGCCCAGGGCAACATTTTACCGCCTCATATAGCATTTGCATGACATTCAGCATGTCTGTTGTTGAATTTGTCTGGACAGGCTGACTCAAGTGCAGGAATTACAGCCTGTCAACTTCAAAAGCAGTTTCACTTGATTAAGATCTTGCAGCAAATCTACGTTTGTCCCAAGTTAGAAAGCTACCAAAGAAATAGAGATTCAAAAACGAATAAGGTTTTTGTTGTGAGGCTTAGAAATCCTTGAGGCATGCCGAGTGAAACAATATCCAGTGTTCCTTGGTCGGCCATTTTGGGTGTCTGCCATTTAGAGTTTTGACATAAAATGCAATATCTTATGACGGCAATTAAGTATCTTTATGAAATTTGGTAAATTTTGATCATCCTCATTGTCTGAGGGTACTTACAAAGTTTAAAGCCAACACCCCATAGTGGTCAAAAGTTATAACAAAGTTCTTTTGTAAACCTACTTTTTCAAACTCTTCCAAGGTCAGTCGTCCGATTTGCACACAAGTTTGCTTGCATTATCTGGGTACACTCCTGACAAAAAAGTACAATATTTTTGATAGATCAAATGCAGGCCCAAACAAATCGTTGCTGTCAGACAGAATCCGCGTATCTCCAAAATCCTAATTTTTCAGGAAATAAAAAAAAAACTGCGTATTTTTTAAGCTATTAAACATTGTATCGTAAAAGTTGGTATTATACCTTATATTGCTATCATATACTGTTGTGTACCAACATTAACACAACATTTCCCCAAAATCATGTTTAATTGGAGATACGATATTTAAGATTTGGGAGCAGGGAGATAGAAGTTTACGCTCTCATTGATAAGAATGGTACTGACACAGACGTCGCGTTTATCAAAGTCTGCATTCACGTTGAGCCTTTTGACAAGAGACAAGACTTTAAGAGCTAATGATTGTGGTTTACATACATCTTCCTAAACTCTATTTTAAACATTCCATTAATCTGCACCGGGTTTTCCTGCTCGCTACGCTAGGCAGTTCAACACTGCAAATATGGATTCAAAGCTCCAACAAGCCAGCAGGTAAATCATCATATAGAATATGTAGCAGACAGTTTGTCACACTTTAATTCTTGTAATTAAGTATATGTCCCATTACAATCACTTGTCTTGCTGATACTGGTAATCTATAAGATATCATAGACTATTTATATTATTTTATTAAGACCATATTAATAGTTTATAGGCCTATAAATAGTTAAAATAATATGTAATATGAATGTTCTAAATGAGGTGTAAATTAGCATAGTATAGTAAATAATATAGATTTATGCTGTATAATATGAAATTAAATGTCTAATACTTCCATATTGAAGATGAGGCAGAGGCAGGTTCAGAGCCAAATCAGACAGTTACAGGTGAGACTGTTAAACTGGCTGACAGTACTAAAGGAATATGCTAGAGTGTGATAAAAAGAAAGAATGACATTATTTGAATTGCATTACAACAACAAATTGAATTAGCACTAAAGCCCTAATCATAAAAGACGAGGTTATCAAGATCTTTCAGGACATGGTACCAAACAGAAAAGTTTTGCTGTAGAAGGAACAGGTAAATATCAAAATGTAAAACAGTAAATAGTTTCTGTTATTATCAGCAATGTGTAATTGTGATGTTCTATCAAAACATCTGCAATAAAGTCTGAAATTTATTACATTGTGCCTTCACTTTTAATCGCATATTTTTAACAACCGGATCATTTGAATTAACATGCACCCACCCCCTTAGTGCCCCTTTTTTTAGTTTGGGCCACTGAACCTCAAAATGTCTGTGCACGGCCCTGTTTAAAACAGTTTAAAACGGGTTTTAAAACTGTTTGACATATAACTGATACACATACTTGAATCATGAATAATCAGTGTTTTGAGGACATTTACCTCAGATAACGTGTTGCTCGACGAGGATTTCTTAATCGTTGTGACTTTCAATCTTGAGAATGAATGAGAAGTAATGCTGCGAGGCTCTCGCGGAGTGAAGAAGAGGCGGAGTCTCAGACAGTCCCAAGCTATTTTCAACAATTTTCATTGGTTAATCATTTCTAAAATTTACACAGACACGTGGGGACTGACCGATAGTATCGATTTATGAAAAAAAACAAAGCCCAAAAATGGAGTTACTAGGATTCCGCCCGACAGCGACGAAATGTAAAACACCCTTAGATGAAATGATTAATTGTGAGAACATAAAGTGAGTATGTATCATGGAAGCGGGGTTTATTTTAAAAGTCTGGTATAAAAATGACATTCAAAAATAAATACTACCACTTTACACACAGAACCTCGGCTGCATTGTAGCGCTGCATTTTGGGAAAGCCGGAAAAGACTGATGATGTTTGTCAATACCGTTTGGAAACATACATTAGATCCTAAAATAACAGCAGCCTAATATTCCTGCTGCTGTCTGTGCTGTCAGTGTAAATCAAACAGAAGAAAAAGAATCCAGAAATACATTTCTACAAGGGCACAAGGTTGTTTATAAGATCACAAAATTCTTCATATAGAGGAAAAGGAGATATGAGTGTCCACCTATAGTGTCACAAAATCCAGGTGGAATAACTGAACCTTATTTTTTGGGAAGTTTGAGGAGCACTAAGAAGGTATTAATTATTAGTATTACTTTTAAATTTTAATGTGTATTTTTTGAGATAAGGGATTTTAAATATAGGCGTATTCTCCCCAAGAAAAGTTAGATTTTTCCGATCTTCATATGTTTATTTTTAAAGGCCAAAGAATTGGATAACAATGTAGATTTAAAGCCATGTTAGTGAGCAATATCATAAATTATGGGGCAGTTGTGGTCTACTGGTTAGTGAGTCAGGTTTGTAATCAGTAGGTTGCTGGTTTGATTCCAGTGCTGGCAGGTAGCAACTGAAGTGCCCTTGAGCAAGACACCAAACCCCCGATTGCTCCCCGGCACTGCAGTGATAGCTGCCCACTGCTCCAGTGTGTGTTCATGACTTGCAGTGTGTGTTCACTCCTCACCGGTGATGGTTAAATGCAGAGGTCACATTTCAGCTGTGGGTTACAAAACGTCACTTTCACTTTCATAACAGATTGTTAAACATGGATGATCCACACTACAAACTGGAAATTCAATTTTCAATTATGTAGCATTTTTTACAAAACAGCTTTATATATAAACAAAACACAAAAAAATAGAAAATTATTATTGTTAATATTAATAATAATATTGTTAATAAAACTAAAAGTAGAGATACTAGGTTTGTAGTTGGTTTATCAACAAAGAGTTGACTGAACTAATGAAAACTACCACACATCTGGACTATTTAAATATACTGACATGCATTAGAAAAACCTGTCATTATGTGTAAAAGCTCTTAATAAAAATTATTTGTAAAGTGCTTCTTACCGTACATTCAAAGCTGCTTTACAGAAAAAGCGTCCTGGGGTCGGCATTCCCCTCTACACATGCTGCTGTTCATAATGTTAAGAGCATAATAATTTTATCATAATACAAATGCATAATACACAATTTTTCAAAACAAATGATAATCATTTGTTTTCTATTTGAGGTAAAATGGTGATGAGGTACATTATAGGAATGTATGCCATGTGTCAATATAGATTTTATCTTTCATTATTCTTGCCTGATTTCCAGCTGCTGAAGAGTTTTTGCTCGTCTTTGATGTATTGTTCATTTAATAATGCGCCAAATGTTCTCTATAGGTGAAAGATCTGGACTGCAGGCAGACCAATTCAGCACCCTGGCTTTTAAACTGAACGCTGATAACACGCTGGAACACGGGATGTCAAATTTGGACTCTGACCATAGAACACTTCCACTTTTAAACAGTCCATTTTAAAAGCTTCTGTATACATGGGTTTACATGGGCGGTTCAACCCAAGCTGAACCACTTGGGGGTGGAGCCGCCGCTTTCCATGGAGCATCACCTGTGGTGAGAGCACACCTGCTGTGCGATTGAGTTTGTCTTGGATGTGAGTAGCTCGCAGAGACTTTAGCCCCTACTGACTCCATAGGAGGAGATTGAGTACCATCCTGGGGGGTATTCCATCAAGCTCGCTAACTCCAAATCCTTGCTAACTTCGACAAGCCTCGCTAGTTTTAGCGAGAATTCGGGTCCATTACTAACAGGAATCCCAGCTGAGTTACTGGGGTAACAGATGCTTCTGAACTAACCTGCTCTGTGGCAGGTTAACTGTCAGGCTTAATTAAGCGCTGTTACAAAGAATACGTACCTGTAGTAAACAGAGTCTCAAACAAACAGTTCCTCACACTTCCCGCTTGGTTTTTAGTGTTGTCCGAAAACAAAGGTGACAATGTCAGCAAAAATGAATTTACATCACATTCTTGGTTAGTTTTGATGAATTCCCAATAATTCAAATTAAAAAAATGTGTTGTTGTCATGATAATGTCTTGAAATATGAGAATTGTTTCACAGGAAGGGCAGAGTGGTTTATGCCCTTTGAGCATCATTCGGGTGTCCCGGGTTCAAATCTCAATGGTGGCAAAGTTCTTTTATATCAATAAGGGGAAACACTGTTGCAGCAATAATTCTTATATTTCACCAAATAGCCCATAGATTACATTTGTCACACATTACACGTATGTGAAATGTCATGCCATTTAGTGTACAATCATTCATATCATCATAACTCTGTACAGAACTTTAACATTAGCTAGGCCTAAAATTAACACTTGGCCATATGATTGGAATAACACCCATAACCTCACTTCTGACACTTTATTTATATCTTCTTGCATTTATTACTTAATTTTGGTAGGTCTATGTCTGTATTTAAATGAAATA
>JAZGTK010018592.1:0-11771 GCA_036877625.1 Ambastaia sidthimunki | reverse complement strand
TCTCTCTTTCTGTATCTCACTCAGAGGTACATTCAGTCTAGCAGTCACAGTCCATCTTGTAGAAAGTGAAGCATCATGGCAGGTTTTTTCAGAAGTGTTCTGTGTCTCATCACTTCTGCTGTCTCATCACGTGTCTGTCTGCCAGCAGATCTTACAGTGTGCGTTAATCCACTATCACCAGATTTAACTCGGTTTGATTGACATGCCTCCCTCACCGTGAGCAACACAATTAAAGTCTGTGTGTGGTTATGTAACGCTGGTGTTTGGTATCACACCTCTTCACACAAATAAAAACCTGCATCATTTATTCAGCTGCTCTGCATGACTGTGAGGAAAATACATGTTTGTTTTATTACATTCTTAGTTTAACACACAGATGAACTGATGGAGGCTAGCAGCACAGTTAAACATTTTAACAATTGAGAGAGAAAGAAATTACGTTTGTGTCTTTGGAGCGGTTGGAGGTAGGCAGGAGATGGTGTGATGTCAGATCTTCTGTTGTCCTCTCACAGGCTCTCTATATGTTCCTGGCCCTGGCCATCGTGTGTGATGACTATTTTGTGACGTCTCTTGAGAAGATCTGTGAGGTACATTTCAAAATTCCATGAAAACAATCCCAACAAATTTCCATTTTATCCGATTTAAACCACAGTACAGTTCCAGACGCTGCACTGTTTTCCCTCTGACCCACTTTGAAGCTTTTAGAAGCTCATGAAACACTGTGTGTTGCGTTTGTGCCACAGGGTTTGTTGTTTGTGTTGTTGTTCTGCAGAAGTTAAATCTGAGTGAAGACGTGGCTGGTGCGACGTTTATGGCTGCTGGAAGTTCTGCGCCCGAGCTGTTCGCCTCTGTTATAGGTGACGTCACAATCACACATTCATTCTCCGCGTAGCACTTAAAACACAATAGAAATCGCATAGCAGCTCCCTGGCAACCACCCACAACACCATAGATTGGGCAAACACTATCTAGTTTTGGGTTTTTGTATCTTCAGGTGTCTTCATCACTCATGGTGATGTTGGTGTTGGAACGATTGTTGGTTCTGCGGTCTTCAACATTCTCTGTATCATTGGAGTCTGTGGGATCTTCGCTGGACAGGTCTGTGTGTTGAGTTTGTGTGTGTTCCTGTTGAACTTTGAACTTTGTGATTGTTTTTGTGAGTATTTTGTGTTGATGTCTGCAGGTGGTTCTGCTGACCTGGTGGGCTGTGTTTAGAGATTCTTTCTTCTATATATTGTCTGTAGTTGCTCTGATTGTGGTGAGTCTCACAGGCTTCCAGGTTCAATACAAATGAAGCTTTATGAAAATGATCTGTGACGACTCTAGAGTCAAAAACAAGCAAAACTTTTACAGTTTACAACACAAGTCTTTGTGATAATGTGGTAACCAGCACACAGCTGATGTTGATAGAGCTCAACTTGTTTTAAAGCCAGAACATTTCCTCAAATACAGCAGCACATCTACACAATCTAAAACACCTGTTTCAGAGTCTCAGAACATTCATGGTGCCTGTTTTACTTGATAATGATAAAGCTGATTGTAACTGCATTCATTTGTTTTTTACTTGCATTCTTTTCGTCTGATCTCAGTTCATCTATGATGAGAAGATTGTGTGGTGAGTGTTTTCTGATCCTCCAGCATCTGATGAATGAATCTTTATTCTGCTGCTTTTGATTGTGGAATCTCTTCTGTTTGCAGGTGGGAGAGTTTAGTTCTGGTGCTCATGTACATTGTGTATATTCTCATCATGAAGTGAGTGTTTTACATGATTCTCGCATGTTCTGTGTGTATGAGTTTGATGTGTCTATTTAACATGTTCACATTGATTTTGTTTGGGTTTAATAAATCAAATCAAATGTTTTTGTGTGCATTAGATTTAATGCGAGCATGCAGAAACTGTTCACAAAGCGAAGTGACACAAGCGTTGGGAACGGAAGTGCTGCGGCCGGCAGTGAGCTGCAGGATGGTAATGATAGTTCAGACTCAGAGTGGGACGATCCGTCTGTGCCGCTGTTGTGTTCAGGTAAAACTAAACAGACAGGCTGTAATTTCCTCAACATCATAATTTATCACATTCATGTTTTGTAGAAACTTTTCAGATTTGAAACATTTGAAAGATTTTTGGGGTGAGATACTGAGAGTCTGTATAAATTAGTCTATGTTTGTATATTTGTATAGGATATATATATATATATATATATATATATATATATATATATTTATGAATTAATGACATGACACTTATTGTTTTCTTTGTTTTAAATGGCTAATGACTAAAGGTTTAATTAGTGGTCTGAAATGTACAGATGCAGTCATAAGACCTTAATAAAGAAAAAAAGACTCAAAATTGTGAGTTATTAAAAATTAAAGCAGTGATATCATGATTTCATGATACTATTGAATCAAAGATTTCATAAAAATACCCTGATAAATATGTTGGAGAATATTGAATAAGATGTTTGTGTGTTCTGGAGCATGTTTTTTGTATTAAAGCAGTAAACTGGCTTCTGGGATACAGGCATAATTCTCTTCAGAGCTCTGCACTGTTGCTCCTGCTTCTGTCTGTCTCTGATGGAGAGGTGACATCACTTCCTGTCTCCCGCCCTGCTCAACCTCAGCTGCTGTTCTCCTCAGACTCTCTCTCATTTCTCAGAACGGTCTCTTCCTGTTTGTGTCTCCATGTTGAACTCAGCCTGTCTGTTTAGTCCTACTGACACTTCCTGCAAGAACGTTTCAAACTCTTATTTCTGATGTTTCTCTGAGAATGTGGCAGTTATTGGAGAGATTTGAGTAAATGTCTTGTGTGCTGCTGTCGTTTAAAATATCAATATTACATTCTGTTTCTTAAGTCAAGTCCAGTAAGTTGTACAGTCGTGGTTCTGTTGTCATGGTGGATGAAATTATCAACGCCAGCCCTCCAAACTATCGCTTTCCTGAAGCGGGTCTCCGTATCATGATCACAAACCACTTTGGGCCCAAGACCCGTCTGCGCATGGCCAGTCGCCTCATTATAACAGAGGTACAGCTGATTCTACAGCATATACAGTGTAAAACAATGCAGATATGTTCTGCATTAAATGTCTGTTTGTAGGTCCACTGGACCGTTTACATATAAGGCAATATGTACAGTACTTGTTAAGTGTTTAAACTTACCTGCTTGTTTTTTTATCACTGTGTGGGTGGGTGGGGGGCTGTGTTTGTATGTGTGTGTATGTGTGTGTGTGTGTGTGTGTGTGTGTTTGTGTGTGGGTGGGTGGGTGTAGCGTCAGAAGTTGGTCCGGGCAGCCAATGGGGTGGAGAGTTCTGTGGTGGACGGAAAACCTGATATTGAAAATGGAAACGTGCCAGAGGACAAAACGACAGAAGAGAAAGAGAGTGAACTCACGTCTCCGTTCAGAGTACCAGGTGAAGAACACACACCGGCTTCAGTGTTACTGCACTGAACTGAGAACGTGCGTTCAGAAGTTCAGAACGTTACATTCAGAAGAGCTTTACATGATCAGTTATATGTTCATTAATGTGGAGAATCTTAACTTGTTTCAGCAGTAATGCTTTTATATCTGAGGTCTATGATTGTAATGTTGATCACACACTGAAGGTCTGTATCATGTAGCTGAGCTGGTTGTATTAAATAAATGGCACGTGTACAGTAATCCTGTATTTCTGTATTTGTGTTCAGGTGGGTGTATGAACAGAATCAAATGGCTGATCTCTTGGCCATTATTGTTGATCTTGTACTTCACCATCCCAAACTGCGCCAGGAGTCGCTGGGAAAAATACTTCATGCTGTCGTTTATTCTGTCCACTGTCTGGATCGCGGTCTTCTCATACCTGATGGTGTGGATGGTACGCACAGCACCACACCGCCTCTCTTATTTTCTGGTCTCTTTCTCTCTTATTCTTTCTATTAATCTCTCCATCACACTGTCTCCTAGGTGACAATTATTGGATATACTCTTGGCATTCCTGATGTCATCATGGGAATCACGTTTCTGGCAGCGGGCACGAGTGTTCCGGACTGTATCGCCAGTCTCATCGTAGCTCGTCAGGGTAAATGATCACGCTAGAGTCACATCAATAAAACTGCATCGTGTTCAATCAACATTGAGAATGAAGTAAATCAGACATGAAAGAAATGTAATATCAAAGCTACTTTTTATTGTAGAACCCGGTTGCTGTTGTTTGTTTGGTCAGAAGATAGATGTTGTCTCTCTCTTCAGGTCTGGGGGACATGGCTGTGTCCAACACGATTGGCAGTAACGTGTTTGACATTCTGGTGGGGCTGGGAGTTCCGTGGGCTCTGCAGACCATGGCAGTCAGTTATGGATCAGTTGTAAGCACACCTGATGTCTCACATCCTGTTTGATCTTTCCAGAAGCTCATTCTGTTTGAACAGAGTTCAAGCTGTGCTCCTCTGAAACCATGAGCTTCTGTTGAACACTGTCTAAACACCAGGTCTGTTTTAGAGAATCCCAATTGTGGGATTGATAATGTTTTTTTGGGTTTGTACAGGTGAAGATAAACAGTCGTGGGCTGTTGTACTCTGTGGTTCTTCTGCTGGGCTCTGTGGCTCTCACCGTGAGTTATTCAGAAGATTTATCATTTATATCCAGCCTCAGATGAATCTGCAGACTGCTTCTCACATTGTGACTACTTGTGTATGTTTAGATTCTTGGCATTCATCTGAACAGGTGGAGGTTGGACTGTAAGCTGGGTGTGTATACGCTGCTGCTGTATGCCGTCTTCCTCTGTTTCTCCATCATGATCGAATACAACGTCTTCACCTTCGTCAACTTACCCATGTGTCAAGACTAGAGTCTCTGTCAGTGTGGGATCCACCTAACCATATCCCAGAATGCACCACCAGTCTCCTCTAATGATCTTGATGTCATGACCATCTTGCACTCTGATCTCAGTTTGTTCTTGCACTCCAAAACCATCATCACCTCAGACTGGCTGAATGTGAGTTTTTATTAGAACTAGTGGTCGGTTTAAGCTTCATGTTCTTGTGTGGTTTCTTTCTCACGGTTCACTGTGGACGAACACTCCGATAAGATCTTCCAGTGTGGCTCATCGTCCTGACCTTTGACTCCATATTTTGACCCTGGAAGCGGAACTTTTCTTAGGAAGCTCTTGTCGTCCTCTTCAGTTGAACAGCATCAGGGGGGCGTGTGGACGTCTTAACAAACATCCACTTTTTTTACACAACTATTGTCTTCATGGATGTTTCATTTTAACTTTCAATTTGTTGTGAAATGTCCTCACAAGCTCGTTTTATCAGCGCAGCACTTTTTTCTGTCAAAGAAAATTAAGCTAAATATTTAGAAATGCAAGAAAGTAAAAATATTGCACACTGTCTGTTGTTATTGTTCAAGCGTCATGGTGATTATAAACTCACACAGCCCGTGATTATGAGATTTTGATACTCATATTCTTCTGTAACTGATTGTGTAAGATGAAGGTTTGGTGGTATTGGGCTCATGGAATACAATCACCAGACACAGAGTGACACGAGTGCCAACAGATCCTGATGACACTGTTGTGTTGCACGTCATCAGTCACTTCAGTCCAGATGCAGTTTTGAGAAAACGATCGATTTTTTATTGTGAACTGTAGAAATTAGCACTTTAAAACAAGTGAGTTGTTCTGTGACGTCCAGTTTCAAAGAGTGTTTCCATCTGTCAGATGTGTGTTTGTGTGTCTTGATGTGTATTTGTGTTTCAGTGGAACTACTCTGACTTCATGAGCACAGCCACAAGAGCACAACCTGAGACTGCGGTGTACCACGAGACATAACATTAGCCCGGGTCGATCTCTCGGCGACCATCTCCATGGCAACCTCGGCCCAGTTCCGACCTGGCAGCTACTAAAGCTAACCTGGAGATGGTTGTTGAGTTTTGGGCAGTCACGTGTTAGAAGAACAGGGGCTGGTGCTACTGTATGCAATATGAGCTCTGCTCAACTCAAGGGATTCTGTGGTATATCGGTGTGAAGTGGCTGTTGTTGGACAAGGAAATAGGGTTGTGATGGACAATATGCAGGTCAGACGTGGTTGTGCTCTCAGGGGTATTACCTTCCTCTTGAAGGGGCAGTTAAACCTGCCTTGAACTCTTGGGCAAGATAAAGCTTTAATATAATACTATTATACTATTAGCTGGAAATGATGAAGAATGTGGATTTGAGATGTTCGCTTTATGTCATGCTTTTGCACGTCCTTCTCAAGCCTCATGCAGACAGTTCTTCTGTCCTTCATAAACATCATGTGTCTGACGTTAACACCTGAAGATTAAAACCAAGCATAGAAATATCTTCTCTTGTGCCATTCTGAAATAAAAAAGAAGCGACTCTCACCAAAACCTCCAGAAATCAAGAGAAAATAATACATTTTCTGATTAAGTTTTCTGTAAATGTGATTGTCTTTAGATTATTGTTACTGTAAAACAATTTCTTTACATTTAATTTACTATGAGGGCAGTACAAGAAATACAACATAATGTATAAATACTCTACAGTGTAAAATAGATCAAATATTCATTTTCTACATACAATGTTTGATTTCTTTATGTATTTTGGTTGCAGGATTGAGTTTGTGAGAGTCCTCCTATAATGCATGTTAATAACTGTTAAACTTCTCTTTAAAATGATATTTGTACATATATGTTTGAAGATATTTTCACCTGTGAATGATTTTCTGCTGGTGGAGTCTTTGTTTGAGACTTCATGAGTTTGAGATGTTTTGTGTGTGGATGACGGCGTCACATGATCTCACCAAACACGATGAATATTAATCATGTTTATAAAGTCACTTTTTTATTAAGTGTAATTCAGACATAATTGTTGTATTTGTGGTGGATTGTATGTGAACTTGCAGTATAAAATAAGCGCACACACATTTAAAACATGTCTGATTAAGAAGCTGTATGCGTTTCAGTGGGATGAAGGTGACCTCATACACTGTGAGCTCTGTGTGATGTCAAATACAAACTCATGATCAATATATATATTTAATGTAAAGTTACTATGACCCTAAGTAAATACATCTGTAAACGTATATGAATGTATTGTCATGCTGTAATGGACATACCCAACCAATGCATTTTATTGTAAAGCAATAACATATGAAGAAAATATAAGAGTTCCTGTATATTTGTCACAAGAAACTTTGAGAAAGGAATGTTTAAAATAAATGACAAATTAAACGATGACATTGTTGATGATGTTTCATAGCTTCTGTGTATTAAGTTCACACACACACTTCATGTTTTTTATTATTTGTGTTTCTCTGCTGAGTTTCTGTTTTACTGTTCTGTGTGTGTCACGTGATATAATGATGTGGTCACGTGACAACAGAATCCTATAGGAAACCTGCAGCTAACATGCAGTTCACTGCAGCAGCTGCAGCAGCAGAGATGAGTTCAGATGTCTGCAGCTCAACACGCGTGTGATCTGATGCGTCTCAACACTGATCTCAAAATGTACTTACACGCCCAACTAAAAACACCTGTTTCAAATGTTTAGTGTGCAGTTATGCAAGTGAAATATAAACCGGTGATTAACTAGTACTTTTATCTCTATCAGTTATCAGTTAACATTGTTAAATCAGAAAGTTTGTTGAGGAGATTGAACTGGTGCTGATGAGTTTGTGTGTATTTGACAGTGATAATGATGGTGATGGTGTTTATTGACCAGCAGGTGTCGCTGTAACTTCAGTGTTTATTCATCGCTGTCACATTTCTTCCCGTTTCAAGCAAAACGTCACAGAACAGGTTAAAGTTTCACACGTGTGTCTGGTGAAGGTTAGTGGAAGATGTCTGTAGTTGTGCTCATAGTACACCTGTGTGAACCCTGTGAGAGAAACGAACTACAGCTCTTTAAATCTCAGAGTAAAATAAGCGGTGAGGTGTGTGTGTTTTATGAGATAGTGTTTCATGTGGCTTAAATGTTTCAGACTAGCAGAGGTTGAAATGACTCTACAGTGAGAAACACTTCAGATGTTTTTATAAAAGATGTTTTAATAGTAAATGATGTCTGATTTCACTGCTTCATTTGCAGGTTTTATTTCATTCATGTGTCAGTGTGATGGGCTGGTAATGTTTCAGTAAAACACTGTCAGGGTTCATATAAATCATCTGCTGGACTGTGAGCTGTGGTCTTACAGTAACTGCTGTTAGTTGTATATTGTGTTTAGTGTAGCTGTGAAGTTTCTACACTGATGTTACAGCTGTAACGTTGCTCATGTAAACGTTGTGTCTGCGTTTCACTGACGTTAGCTGTTGCGTGACGTGACGCAAACGTCGACTGATGTCACGTGATGATCACAGAAACGTTGTAATCATGTGAGATACTGTATGATCACATTATACGAACCGCTGTCATAATGATGCAGTTTCACATCTGAAATGACAGCAAGATAAAACTAAACCAGTGTGAGTCTGACACTCTGAATGAATCAGCAGATGTTAGAGATGATGGTCTTCTGAGGGTCCTGAATGAAGGGTTCAGTACTGATGAGATCTGGTTGCATTGAGTCGTTCTGTAATGAGCTGAAGACTGAATGACACGCATCTGTGTGTTTTGTGCCTGTGGTTATCGAGTTGTCCTAACATTATTTGTTAATGATTTCTCATAGGTTTGTATTCAGTGTGTGTTTTTTCTTCTGGGTAGTTATTAAGATAATCTTCATTTCTGTTATTAACATCAATAACTCAGCTGTGATGTTTGTTGACTGAAATTCAGTGGTTCATTCACATTCAGTGCAGAGCGTCCCTCCAGCATTCAGAAAATACCAGCAACAAAGATGTTGAAACAATTACGAAGCATAAAAACATTGGGTCTTTATTAGCATAATCTAATTCAACTTTAGTTCTTTCAAGAGAAACGGGATCAACAGTGACAGAGTATGTCAGTGAAAGAGCTTCTGTCATGCTACAGCTCCTAAATGAGCAGTTTGCAGTTTGGGATTAGTTGCATAAATGGTTTTTAAATACTGACTGAATTTGCCGTCAGCTAAATGAATCATGAAACTGTGAACAGTGAGGAGATCCTGCAGATGGTGAGAGATCTTCTGTCTGCTCCAATGGAAGCTTGTAGATGAAGACATCACATGATCAAGTGCTGGAGAACATCCAAATCACACATTTACACACCGCGTGCCATTGAAAAGCTGTATGTTTTAGTTCCTGTGACATTATAAATGTGACTAAAATTAATTGAGCACAATTTTCTTCATTTGTCATTAGTGTAATGTGACAACATCTCAGATCATTCTCATTCTGTGATGTTTTATGTATGCTTACATGCAGTTGTTTGTAGTAATATTTAATAATCTGTCTTCTCTTTATTACAGGTAAGAGAATGAGATTTTTTTAAATGGGCATGTGCTCAAAAACAGCCTCATTTTCTTTGTAAGTATCATTTTTGAATGAAAGTATCATTTTTTAAATTGATTTCGGGGTAAAATATGACCCAGAAATGTTCTTGGCAGATTTAGTGAAGGTTATCTTTAAATCACCATGACAACAGTACACACTTCATATTGCAGGAGAGTTTTTTAATGCGTTATATGCATGAACAGACTGAGGTTATACCTTCAATAAGGTTGTCCTTGACTTTTATGCTGTATAAACATTAGTGAGGCAAAGACACTTTCAGTGATTTTAGTGAGGTTAAATGTTGTAAAGGAAACCTAAAAAAATCCTATTATTAATGAGGTCAGTTATGTTGACAAATGTGGCCTGAAACCATAATCAACACTTCTGGCTGTTCTAGATTCTGTCAGTTGTAGCTGTTCTCACTTTCAGCAGTGATGAAGTGAATTAAAACATGTTTCTGTGTCGGGTGGTGGGTGTTGCGGATGTAGACAGATTGTCTAAAAGCACAGAACCCAGCGGGGCGAGTCAACACCGTGTGAAAATGACCATGTATGAGATCACTGTCAAACCTTCACAAGCTTTAGTTCTGAGTTTTTTATTAAACAACTGAATCCTTAAACAAAAATGTAAAAAAACATACACAACTGGTATAAGATGAATAATATTTATAATAAAGGTTAATTATCTGTCTGTAGTTCAGAATCTAGAGGCACATTCTCAGATTCTTTTAATGTACAGTAACGTACAGTAATACCATAATGGTTTTCTGCACAATTCTTTTTTTTAATACTGTACCTCTCAACTCCTACTGTACTGTTGAATCTTTCAAATATTTTAATTTCTGTAATGCAAACACACAACTTCATAAAACACAAAGTCAAACAGACTGCAGGCATGTAGACTCATCAACATCCGCTCATGAAAATCATTCTGTTTCTTAATGAAAGCTGAACTTATCATCACTTTAGTGCTAAAACTTCATTCAGTACCTGCGTTCTAAACATCTGACGTCTCCTCAACAACAGAGAGCTTCAGATAAAGTAGACAGACATGAGAACATGAGTTTGCTCTCAAATACAGTCTTTACTGAATGAAAATACCAGTTTCTTTCTCAGCAGCATCTGTTAGAAAAGCTGAGCTGAACAAATGATAAAACATGTTTTTCTGCATCAGCTCATAACTGATATATTTGGCTTTTAGTTTATATCAGGATGGAAAACGTCTCGTCTGTGTCAACAGTTACATCTTTCCATTTCAACTTGACTCAGTTATAAGGATCAGTACAGTAAGTTCAAATGGTCAAATCTTGTTTTTGTTGGTAGGTACACTGTATGTATCTTACTGGCTGGTAATGTTTACACTTTTATTATTAATTGTTGACATCTTTAGACACCACTGAAATCTGAGATCCAGCCCACTTGTGGACATTATTTGGACATTATTTTATCTCAAAACTTGTCATGAAATTGTCTTATTTCTTTTTCTCATTTTTAGGTCTTTATTTCTCCATGACTGATGACAGTAGCATCTGTAAAGAGACATCTGTAAAGAGACATCTGTAAAGTTTTTTCACGGCACATGGCTGCAGAATTATTAATGATCCCTCTTTAGAAACATTAACATTTCATCCTTTGAAAGAAAATCAACATCAAATTAAGTCAAATTTATCTCACATGGAATGACTCCTTTTGTATAATAAGTCACAGCTGTGCCAAATATAAGCACTGGGCCCATTTCATTGTCTTGTCATGTATCCAGGATCTCTCGTGCTGGAGGGGCTTCAAGTGGGAGGCTGGTGGAGTTTGGCAAAGCTTGTCCGTGTCCCACAGAGTTCTGCTGGACTTCCATGGGAATGCCCGTCGCGTTCTCCCGAGCAGGAAATTCCAGTGTCTGTTTGCGGTACTCCAGGAAGGTGCACACCTTTGTAGCGATGGCCACCACGTTCTTGCCAATAAAGATGGTGGAAACCCGACTGTCCTGGAAGAGCACCATGTTAACTCCTCGAATGAGGATGGTGACGATGTTGATCGTGACCAGACTGAGGAGAGGATAGAGCATCATCTTCTGGGGAGACACGTGCTCACTCTGTACACTGATCTCACTTAGAGACACACAGGGAAGGATCAGCAGCAAAATGTAGCAGTAGAAAAACATCAAACCTTCTGCCCAAATGGGCAAACCAGTCCGCTGGGGCTCCCAGAGGTTTGCCTGCATGTCCAGCAGATCTAATAAGTCCAGGGCCACCCAGAAAAGCCTCCCCCTCATGTCCTCCTTTCTCCTGAAGGTACGAACATACTCCATACTGTCTAGAGCCACCAGAACCAGGTAGAGACCCGGGACACAGATGGACAGCAACAAAGTCAAAGCCTTCCGGGCGACTGTCTCCAGACTCTTGCGGTC
>JAZGTK010018591.1:0-11771 GCA_036877625.1 Ambastaia sidthimunki | reverse complement strand
TGTGATCTTTGGATAAAACAGGAAAAAAATGTCAGATTGCAGGTTAAAATGGCCTCCTGACAGGCAAAAACACGAAAAAATTAAAACCATTGGTGTCTTTTCCTCTCTTCAAGTACAGCTTTTTGCCCTATGACATTCAAAAGAATAAAAGAGTATCAGATAATTCATCTCAAGTCTGTAAAACAGCCAATTAGCCAGCAAGAGTCTTTAACATGTTAAAGATCTGATAACGCTGATATGCTCACTCTGTCAAAGACATTGTGAAAAGATCTTCTCCTCAGATCTTTTTCAGACTGATAACTGAATAAGATGACCTGCTTTCAGGGCTCCCATCCTTGTAATCGACTGAAAAACACCCTATCGCCCAAGAGGAGAGCTCCTTGCTTTGGGCGATCACACCCTGATGGTCCCTCTGTGCAGTTTTTTTCACAGTGTGATAGTTATGCGGTTCTCTGAATTAGCCAGTAAAGCACACACATACACACAAACATGCCCACAAACAATCCAGTAGACGCCTCTCCTCTGATAATCAGAGCCTGGTTCAGAGATGGGGTGTGGTTTTCAAAGGTGGATGTGACTGTTTGATGCTGGAGGCACTCCTGTTAGTGTTTAATTATTGATGTATTCTTTTCTTTATTTATTTACAGTTCCTCTCTAGGCAGCCCATGCTATTCAGCCCCTTAACATACACATGGCAACTGCCAAACCTTATTAAAAGTGACAACTTCTAAAAGGCCTTCAGAATGTTTAGACCTCATTAGCAAAATACAATCTGTTAACCATACGAAATGTCTATCTTTTGTATACGCTGACCTCTGTTAGCATGTTACTGTCATAATATGTCCCACAGCACAATTTGTGTCCACTTTCAAATTGATTTTTTTCATTTGGAGTGAACACAAAAACTCTTAGAAGAGATTTAAGGACTGTGGAGATGAAATTAATCAAGAGAAAGACCATGAAAATGGTCTTACTATTTTCCCATTTATTTCCCAATTTATTTCCCATTTATTTTTTCGCTTTTCCCATTTATTTCCCAATGCAAACCATTTATGCTGTGTTTATCATTAGTGGTTTTGTTGCAATAGTACAAACACAATATAGATCAAGGCACAGTTTGCATTCATTATAGAGAAAAAGAAATATTATAATAAGAATCAAGAAATAAATAATAATCCATTGAATCAACATCATATTAATATAAAACTGGAATAACCTTAAGAGCAATACTACTTCTAGGCCCATAAGTGCAACTCGCAACAGGTTTAAATGTTCAACCTTAAGGTTTTTTTGTCATATGCCAATGACAGCATATCTGAGTGTGTGCCTATATAGCGAGCGAGACAACTGTGAGAGTGGAAGTGTTATGATTCTATTCTGTCACATTTGTGTCAGATTTGCATCTGACAGGCAGCTAAGTGATTTGCAATAAAGAAATGGGCCAACCTGTCTAAACATCTACGAAACTAGACCCTCTCTACATCAATAATGTATGCTAGCAGTCACGCCAGGCACTTATCAATAATTACACTGATTCCATATAATCCAAGTTTCAAATTTGTTATTAATCTCGATTAAATATTCATCAAGGAAAGCGCAAGAAGGGGAATGGAACGCAAATGAAGGTCAAACAAAGAAGCATAACTCCAAAGTCACAGCTGTCTTCAGTTCGTATATTTCACACGTGTTTGGCAGAGGGCATATGTGAGTGAGCGAGTGTGTTCTCTCAGATACTGTGTGGCCAGATTGTGTAAGAGCTGTAAATTGGAGTCAGTCTAAAAACAGGAGTGTGGGAAGCAGTAGGGGCCAGTCAGAGATCTCTAGGGACCATGATACACTGCACAAATAAAACAACGCAACATCACGACATAGTTACACATCAGACAACGCAGCACAACTCTGCGCACAAAGCAACATCCTGCTGTAATTAATTAATAGGTTGAAAAACAACACCTGCAAAGAGAAGTTTTATATCATTCTGATA
Organism: Ambastaia sidthimunki; assembly: GCA_036877625.1. Lineage (NCBI taxonomy): Eukaryota > Metazoa > Chordata > Actinopteri > Cypriniformes > Botiidae > Ambastaia > Ambastaia sidthimunki. The sequence goes on along the minus strand of JAZGTK010018591.1, from coordinate 9,787 downwards.
CACAAATTTACATTACAAATTCAAAGCAACAATGCTAATTAGAAGCAACACTATAAGGTTGTGTCATGGCCCAACAACTCTAGTTTTTTACTCTGTAAAATGATAAATGAGACAATTATATAGCACGGCTGCATTCAACATTTCAGTTGCATGCTTTAAAAGCTTATGTACAGTGCACTCACTCTGAACAGCACTTATACTCAATACACAACATTAACATGGAATAAAAATTGATCCTATTTACATAATAATCTCCTGGTCAAAATGTAAAGGACTTATTGACCTTCCATTTAACATGACATCATCAAGCCCTCCAACCACAGTCATACAGAGGCCATTTTTCAGTCAAATAGAGAATGCAATAGTTTAACATAATTATGCATATTCTGATGTTTTTAAATCTGTCTGTCTTTGTCCCATACCTGTCTTTTCCCCAGTTGATAAAATCAAGTCCCCCCATATTTTTTTATCTTGTTGAACATCCTGTTTTACTTGGAAATGCATCATATTACATAAACAAAATGGGTTGCGAATGGTGTTTCACATTGATTTTAATACAGAGGGACAGCTCAAGACTACAGGAGTTCTGGTTACTCACTTTACATTTCAGCAGCTCTAATTCTGCCATATGTGTTGCAATGAAGACGCAATCAGGCTGCAATGACTCATGAAGTTTAAGAGAAGTCATTGTGCTGATTTCATTTTTCCTGTACCCATTTTCTGAGCCACAGATAGCAGAGAGTCATCCCCTTAAAACACAATGACGCATTACCTGTTCGTCATTAGACACGCCTGATCCCAATCTCCCACCGATGGCAATCACTGAGCTAAAGAATCTTATTAAACTGAGAGCGGCTGGCTGAGAGAATCTCAGACTTCTGTGTACAATGCACACATGCCGAGGAAGATACTGCAGCTCTTTATGCTGTTTGGAGTGTTTAGAATGTTGCCAAACAACAACAGTTGTGGTTACATTGACAGCTTGTGTCTACTGCTTTAGTACTACCAATTTCACAGTCATTTATCAGACATACCCAAAGATTGAGACATTGTGGCATTGTAATGTAATCTATTTCTGTAATCTGTTTATTAACCAGTCCGATTTTACATGCTTTACATGATTTTACATCCAATGTTACATGCTATGTCCAGTATACTAATGGAGCAACAGTTGGGATGTCATATCATTTATTAGCATTACATAAATTTTTATCAATAAAAGGTCTTTCCATGGTGAAATTTTTTTTAGGAGAATTCTGATATATAAGAACTTACTACCCACACTACCCACAATGTACTACCCACAAGGCCATATTTCTGACCTGTCACATTTTATCATGGTCATCTGGTCACCATGATGACATGAAAAAATATTGCATAACTTCAAGCAACTTCAAAGCCCTCATTCTGATATTACATTATCAGCTATCCATACAAACACATGCATCAATAAACACCACTTTCCTTAACCACAGTCATACTAGAGTAAAGTATTCTAATTTTAATTTACTGAACATTTCACAGAGCTCAAAATGTGGTGATCATTGTAGTAGGTGCTGAGAAATCTCGACTCTAATTCTCTCTCAAGTAAATTACTTTGGTTTCAAAGTATGGAAATTACACTCTCAATGGATTTGCATGACAAAAAACAAGAGGAGAAAATTACAAAGAAAGAAATGAAATGCAGAGCAATAAAAACTACTTTGATCAAAACATTGTCACTTTTTTAACCACATTCATTGGCTGTTAAAGTCTAATCATATTCACTCAAATTATATAATTCAGACCCATCAGCCTATTTTGAATTCCATAACCATAATGCAAAGGCTCAACATCATTCCCACAGGAGATAACAAGCCATAATAGTATGCTAATGACTAGTAAATGTTACAAGTCTCTGCATTTCAAGAGACACCCCTCTGTTTTCAAATCTGTTGGACTGTAAGTCCTTCATAGTACTGTGCCTCCCAAGCATCTCTTTTATTGCCCAAAACAGTCAAAACAAAACAGGAGAAATTATGTATCAGATGCTTCTGGAGTACATGATAGATGCTCGGTCATTTAATATCGTCTTGTTGATCATCAATCATTGATGACATTTAGCAAGCATTTCTTTCCGTTCCCAGAGAGAATCCTTCTATGGTAACAAGTGACAGAGTACTGTTAATGAGTTTCCAATGGTACTAGATTAGAAGGTGGTTTCCAGGTAGGACTACTCAAGTTCCTAATTACATTATATTGGTATGAGAACTACTTAGTTCACTGAACTTTTACACTTGCCATGTCATTGTTCGACAGAATAATGTTCATCGTTTCCTCAGTATATTCTGGGTCATGCAAATTAACTCAGTTTGAAGCCTCCAGGAGAGAATATATAATGACATCCCTTTGGAATGAGCAATCCACTCATTTGTTCACCTGCCCTGGTGAATTCCTTGGCATCTCGATGACAGACGGACGGACGGACTGACGTAGCGCCACAGAGACCAAATTGGACAGATGGGAGTTCATTTATGGGCAATTATTCCAAATGGGCTGGCAAGACCATAAAAATTCCCATCATGCGGCACAATCACTGGGCTAAAATGGGCAAGCATCCTGTGGTGTCAATACTGTAAAGCAGCATATTACAGCTTTGTAAAAGTTTAAAAGGCAAATTATGTAAGCTTTTAACTGTAGCTGTGTATTAGTAACTGATTATCTTTTGTTGATATTTCCTGTTTACTAAATTTATATTTTAGATGTTGTAAAGCAGTGATGGCCACCCAGAGGTGCAAACAGCCCAGAAGATACCAGAAACTCAATGGAGTTTGATGTCTGTCATAGATGGGGTACCTGAATCTTAATGATGGGGCTGATGCAAACAAATGCTGGAAAAAGGCCCAAACTTTGCTAATGAGGACCACACTGTGTAATTGTGTAACTGAGAGAATTATCTCCTGACAGTCTACTGACATAAATTCACCATTAACAAATGATAATATTTTGCATTTATATTTTGTTGGTTGTCTGCTAGACATGGCATTACTTAGTGACTTTAACAAATGTACTCATTAGGCAATTACGCCTTGAACAAGATCTGACTTACGAAACCTTGTCTTTGAACTTGACATTACACATAGTCTTGACTGTTTATACTTCAGTTGGTTTCACGTATAACAGATATGGATTAACTCATAACTGTGAAGCATTGTGCTAAAAGCTGTTGTTAGAAGTACATCATTGTTTTGCTTTAACAGAGCTGGTGTGTGAGGTCTGAAACAGTGCATGCAATGTTTTCTAAGTAACTGGAGTTGCAAGTATTTAAGCTCACTGGGAAACTTATTTCAGGTTGGCAAGCAGAAATTGAAACCAGTTAATAAACTAATGACTGCTTGTTAGATAATGACACTGTACCGCCTACGCTGGAAGACTTTGCAAGCTAGTGTGCATATTTCTTGCAAAATTCTGCCAGTTTTAGAGCACCTTTTAGAACAACTACCATCGGTATGTGGCTTTGGGCTGAAAGTAAAACTTGGTATCATTTTCTGTGTGAATAAAATTACACTTCATTACAAAAGCATTGCCTATGCTGTCCAGTGAAGAGATTACATCTGAATCATGTCTAATAGGTTCATAGTGCTCCATGCATTAGTAATCAGACTGTGACAGGTGTCAGTTCCCATTGGTAAAACACACCTGAGGCAGATGTTAACTGAGCATGTGCAGGTGCTCCACCGGCACAAGAGAAGCATGTGTCAGACAGCCCCAGAAGTACAGATGTTATCTCCTGAAACAAGAAACTAGTGAAATTCAGCTGAAACAGAGAAGCATACTTACTAAGTTGATCATGTCCTGCTGTGCCTTGCTGAAAGGAATTTCAGTTTCCATGGTTTCTACTAGTTAGTGGTGGTAAAGCTGGCTGAACAAGGAAGCCTTTGTAGGAACTCCAGCATTGCATGCTGTAACCACTATCCAAATTACAGCGTATGCTTGTGTCATGATATTTGCAAATGGTATATGCTTGTGACATTGTATTTGGTGATATGTGTATTTGTCTTTTCATCTTTGCATCACCGGCAGTATAACCTTTTAGATTGAGATGTATTTCACTTTTAATTAACTGTTGACATTACAATTCTCCTAATAATATGACTTGTAAGCAAAGGTTGCCAAATTCTCCTCGTGCCAAGCTTCCACACTGCTAATATTGGATCCAGGCCTAATCTTCCATACTTGATTTTATTAAACAGATGTTCCTTTGGACTCTGCTGAGCTGAATCAGGTGTCTATAGAAAAAAAACGCTCTCTGCAAACTTGGTATCAGTAGACATTTTTTTAGCCAAAGAAGTTTTAGCCAAAGGAATGTATAATACCTGGATCTTTCCGTTAGCATTGCTATTCATCTTAATGGCAGTTTCTTGGCTGGCAAAGGATCTTGTGCATGTTAGAAATTTGACATCTTTGATCATAAGCTTTTCTGTAGCCAGGGGGTTTCAGCCAATCACAACCATGTAACTAATCACTCTGGAGCAGCAGGAAAATAACACCACTCACAATGACAACACTCACAGAATGCTCACAATCTCAGGCCACTAGTTATTTTTCTAAACATTAATATTAAAGGCTGCAAGCCAGCAAAGTATAAGTCAATTTTAGGCTTTAAAGAGCTTGCCAAACAGATAACATATTTACATATCAAACAGAACCAACTGCCATGATTTTTCCCATCCACAACAAAACTAGCAGGGCATCTTCACGTCCCCATCGACATAGTCTGAAGAGAAGTTGATATAAACAGGGGAGGAATGAGAGTAAACCTCCTGCCTACAACTTCAAAAACTAGTCCAGCTCACAGATTGCATAGTTCAATAATTAAGGGCTTGCTGCTGTTTCACAGCTTAATTAACTAACTCCTTTGTCTCAGGAACCCATCAAGCCTGCTGAGAAGCAGGAAATGAAAACATCCATGCGCAAGTCCCAGGATTGACTCTAAAGTATTGAGAAACTTCACAACCTTGCAGTGCCTCTGTACATTTTCATGTGCAGGCCAAAGAGAATTAAATACATGAGTGTCATCATTAAACTGTGTCATCATAAAAAAAATGAGAAAGTTAGTACAATATGAATTTATGAGATCTAAAGTTGATTTATGTCGTCAAAAGTGACTGTCAATAAAGGGAAAGTTATGTATTAATTTACTTTAATTTATGATTAATTTTTCTCAGCAGTAAATGAGGTTAAAAGTGTCATTAGAGTTTCTTCCGTCGCCAAGGTCACTGAACTTTGTCTGTGTAGGTCTGCGTGACTAATTATTAAATATGTCCTGCTGTTAAAAATAATGAGGTTGAATTGACAGCAGTCAAAAAGTGGTTGCGTGGTTATGGGCTGATAACATTTAGAATTATCTGGGTAATTAAACAGGGTGAATATTTAAAAAATCACAATATACAGTCTGTGTTTTGAGCCATTATCATTGAAATACTGAAAAAAACGAAATAGTTAACAAGACATTACACACTTTGAGTGTGACAACATGCATAACCTACAGTATTTGAGATGTAGACTGTGTGTTTGTTTTCGCCGTTAACTGATTATCAGTTATTCTTTTGACAGCACACAATCTCAAAGCCCCACAGAGACTTATCAGATAAAAGGCTTATATTTAATTTGTAACTCTGCATGACATTGAATATGGTCTAAAAATAGACATGTTAGCTATACTCTGTTCTGCCCTTTCTCTGATTCACCAACACAAAAAAGCACATAAACACACACAGTCACATAAACAACAAATCTGTGCATCACAAGCTTGCAAATTGTGGACATGTGATATGCACTCATCCCATGCACGTGTTTGAACATACATACATGCGCTCATGCACACAGGAGTAGGCACAGCTAATGTGTATCTTTGACTGACAGTAATGTGGTCTAATTCAGTCTAATCGAGTGTGAGGCTGTCCAGACTCAGTCTGGTTCCGCCAGAGGCGTGGCTAGAGTAGCCCTAACACATTGACTTATGTGAACACCAAGGAGAACGGCAGTCAAACAGACAGACTTAAAGGTTAAACAGATGATTTGTGCTTTGGATCTAATTGCCTTCCCTCAGCATGATACCAAAATACTAGGACATAATTCTAGTCGGTTTAATTAAATAGGCACAACTTGGATCTTCTGGCCTATCTTGATCTGACCAAATCTTTTGAACTCCTCAATGTGTGAATGTGGGAAAAAATGTCTTTTGTTATCACTAGCATTATTTACATCATATATTTCTCTATTGCAAAATAAGCACCAACATTGTATTTCTTTCATGACAAATTAACAACTTATGCCATATAATGCTGATTTAATTGCATATGAAGTATAGCATTAGACCTCAAGGCTGCGTATGGAAAAAATGGTCATTTCTCTAGTTTGGCCCACAGCAAAAATGACAACAGTGGTCACTATCAAAGCATCAAATCCTCAAGTTTAAGTTTGCAAGTCATTTTCTGGTTACATATTTGCACATTTGTGGTACTTGTTTTAAAGGTACTTTAGAATCGAGCTGCTGTTTCATACAGTACAAATAAAATCTGCCACAAGGCAGAAGGTTGACGGCTTTAGAAATCCATTTATAAGGTAAGTGTTTATGAACATTTCTGTTTCTCAAAATGATTTTGTGTAATTCCTACACTGAATGTTTTGAGCGCATAAACAGCATGTGCTTATCACCAGAAGAAAGAAAGAGTTCGCCCACACAGATGTTTTGTTTTTGATGCAGTTCTCATTGGTTGTTTTTCAATTCCAGACACATCATTTATTTTGTTCTTTTTGCACCATTCACAAAATGAATAGATGTGATTTTGCCATATGTTCCTTTGTCTATGTAGCTGTTGTCTTCCGCAGACACACATCTGGTACAAACAAACTTCCAACATGTTAACAGTAACTGCAATGTGTATTGCTGACAATACTCCAAATTTTCACTCAATCAGCAGAAGTACACTGGGAAAATATTTTTCTTGTAGGTAAGCATAATTTCACACCAGTTTCAGAACATCACATGGAGAAAGGCTGGTTGTGAAGATTACCTACACAAAAGTAAAAAGAGCAAGAGGAAATGCTAACAGAGAAAGGTGTAACATTTCTGGGCTGACAAAATATTATTTTAAATGAGATTAAACAACACTATAGTGTGAAATATGTCCACGTAAATGTGTGTGTAGAAATCCCAATATTTACCTTTTTCATATCTGACAGGATCAAAAAAGTCTATAGTACCCGAGAAAACATTTTATGCAAGAGCCCTTCAGAAAATCTCATACTGGTAAACATCTACTATAACATAATATAATGTTAGCTATTGTACCTCCACTTATGCTAACTTATGCTAACCAGCCTATCCTGACCTATGGGCAGGATATTTTGAGGCAAAACCCAATTTAAAATTTATGTTATGTTGTTTAGGTTAAATGTATGCATGTTAAAAGTTTTGTTTTTACCTGTTAGCACAGTATGTTTTCTGTTTTCTTTATCATTAAATGTAGGAGTCTCTAAAAGACAAAAGTACTTATATATGGAGGAAAGGAGTAAAAGTTTGGGGAAAAATACATTTCCCATGGTTCTTTGTGGTTGGAGATTGTAGGGAACAGGAAGTGGGAAGCAAGGGAGGCGTAGAATAAAAGAGAGCTGCAAGTGTATTTTAGACCTGAGAAAGAAGAATGTTTTAGTGCATTCTTCATAAGAATGCAGAGTGGATAATGAGTGGCTGTGTAGTGACTGAAGTAAAGGTTTGAGGAAATGAGTGCTCTCAGTTATGGAGTCTATAAGAATGCTGAGAAGTGCTGATAAGCACTTCTACTGATGAGCTTTATTTACTGCTGCCTGGATATACACTGGTAAGATACCCTGTTGTCACTTGAAATATGTCTTATAGTCAATGTTTGGGACTATTTTACTGTTACACCAAAATGTCTAACTTTTAGTTGTTGGTCCAAAAGAATGTGGACTGCCTTACTTTCTACAGTACTGCCTACACAGGTCCTTTAAACTGTAAAGCATAATGTAAATATCACTCCTGTTGCAGAGGTACTGGAGACTTGACTCACAATTGATTTTCAATAGATTTTTCTGTTAGCATGTTTCTCTTTGCATGTAGCTTGTGATGTTTTCTCATTTGTAAATATGCTTGGATTAGATCATCTGCTAATGTAATAAATGTAAATGTAATGTTGGCATGAAAATTCATAGCACACATTGTGAAATAATCAATTTTTATTACGTTCACTTAATTATTTTTATTAGTATTGAATCTGTATGCAGTTTGCATTTACCCTTCCTTATTCATCCTTGTAAGTTTATTTTTATTCACCTAAGGTTAGATTCATTGCATTCTGGTATTTTATTTTCTGTGAAGGATGCATGTGATTAGAATTTGACTAGAATTATATAACAAAGCTTGTTGCTGACATGATGTTGTATTGGGTTTGTCTGATTGGAATTGCAAAGTTAATGTTTGGAAATTTACTATAAATTATGAGGCTAATTATTTTGGTTTGCCTAGTGAGTCAATTTAAAGGTTAGGTGTAGCACCACCTAATATAATTGCATGACTGTTGTCAAATAAAGTTTAATTGAATGCTCCCACATCTGCCATTAGTCAGATAAAAAGACAATGCTGCCCCAAATGCCATTGGTTGAGCCAATGTTGCTTTGTTGGACTGGTCAGGATGCTCAAACAAACAAAATTATGATGTTGCTAAAGTGTTTACTCTTTTCAGGGAAATCAATTTAATAATGGCTTTTGCATGCTAAGCTGGTACAGAAGGACATATTTTAACAAAAATTTCACATATCACTCTTAAAGCTGTAATCTTTTAGTGTGATTTACAGTGTGAAAGATGCGTGTCATTTTTCTAAATCTGTCCTCTGATTGACGTGTAAACAAATAGTTTATGCTAATCGTTGAACTGTGTTAAGTGCAAGCCTATTTGGGACAAAATAATTCTCAGTCTCTAAATATAGTTAGCGTATGTCTCAATCTTGCCCTTTGTTGTATTAATACACAAACATATGTTCAGGTTTTTTTTTTTTGAATGCCAAAGTGTTGAGTGTTGTTGAGTCATTCAGGCATAGGTATTGCCAGTTTAACTGAACAACATATTTATATGTAACCCTGTGGACAACACCATCTGCTGCATCATGCTGAACCCTGAGTTGTAGTGACCAAAAGAGTCTATATGCGCAATGTTTTGGTTACAGGTACAAGTTGTATCTGTTTTCACCTTTTTGCTTTTTGTTTATCAAACAAAAGACTTGTACAGTTTTGAACCCTGAATGAACCCTGATGTAACTTCAGAAGGCTTTGATGGATGACTACGGAGCCTAACACGAGAGCTATGACTGAAAGAGCTCGCAGTTCCTAAATCTTAGTGTTTCTCACGCTCATAAGGCCAAGGGAAATTTAGAAACGGGTCCTCTGACAAACCAGAGAAAGCAAGAGGCAGAAAAAAAGGGGGTCAGATCAAAGCCCAGATAGTAAGAAAGCTATATGTTGAATAAAGCATCAATCAAATGCAGGCAGGGCTCTTCTGGAACAATCAACACATGAAGTGCCAGCTAGTCAGGCTGCAGTAAGTGCATGTTCCCTATCATTTTTACCAAACCTTAGGCTAGAAAGTGCTAAAGTTCTTTTTGGAGTAGAAAGTGATTTGCTAGAAGGTTTGTTTGGTGCACTGACATAATCACGGTGTGATGGCAATTTTTTTGACAACTTCTGTACAACAAACATTTTAGGGCAGCCACGATAAAAGTGTTTAAA
>JAZGTK010018590.1:0-11771 GCA_036877625.1 Ambastaia sidthimunki | reverse complement strand
AACGCCCACACCACAGAGGATAGATGTTGAACCCAGAGATGAAACGCTTGAGTGGATGGCAGGAAACAATTTATTTAACGAAATTATCAAAGTAACAAACTAAAAATACTTTGAAAAAACGAGAAACAAAACCACAGGGTAACCACCCGAAAACAGTAACTTGGAAAACAAAAATAAAAAACTACAAACAAGCGAACTCGAGAAACACGTGGCAGAGTAAGGCTTCCAAAACAAACAGGTACTAGCGTTAACCAATACTGAAGCGCTGACCGAAAGATCAGCGCTGCTTAAATACACTAAGATCAATTGATAAACACAGGTGGAAATAATGACAAATGATAACATTAACTTGTTCCCCAAGCCCAACCCAAGTCCAAAGGCGACCACTAGTGGTCAGCAGGGGAACAATAGAGGCATAATGTGACATTGATAAGTGGTTCAAACATGTTCAAACATCTTTTCTTGTCTGGTAACGAAAATGGCTGTTTAACAGGAGTTCCAAAGTTAGGCACCAGATTCACCTTTCCTGCCGGGGATCTGCTTAGGAACAACAACGCCTCCTAGGTGTGCTATTTTCCCCCTTTTTATAGGTGGCTCACAGTACTAACACACCTTACTAAACTCCTTTTAGGCGTTATAGAAACAAAAATAAGCTGAAAACCGGCTGCTTTGCTACAGAAGGAACAGTCCCTAAACCTGCAAGCAAGTCACACTGTTGTTCTTGATGGAGCTGTTAGCCTAAAATGTCTTCCAGCAGAAAAACTTACCGCCATGTCTTCTCTGCCAGGGGACCTATTAGTTACTGGTAGTGGGTTGCACACCCTACCTGTAAAACGTGTCTTCCCCTTGCCTTGTTAGTCAAGAAGGAAACTTTTAAAAACTTAAAAAAAAACTTAAAAACTTGAAAGTTTATTAAAGTCATCCCTCCCAAAACTGCAATTGCAGAAATGCATGCTGTCCAGCAGGTAATGGACAAGTCATTAGCAATTGATGTTTTTGAAACACTAGAAAAGCCTACAAGTTCTCAGATAACTTTTGATTTTTGAGACTCCCCGTTGCCTTCCAAATAAATAGAATTAGTATCTGCCTTGTAAAACTCTATACCTAAGGTCTTTGCTCTGAACAACACATATTATGGGCATATCAATAAGGTGAAGCATCTAATTAGACTGAATGATGAGACTTTCTTCAAGCACAGAGCTTGTCTCATCCATCCACAAGAAATTGATGCCATCAGGAAGCATCTACAGGAGTTATCAGCAGCAGGGATTATACAGGAGCCTGAGTCCCCATTTGCATCCCCCACCATAGTAGTAAAAAAAGACAAGTCTTTTTTTAATGATTTTATGTATTGATTTTAAGAAGCCTGTCTGAAGAGGAACTGATCCGAAAGCAACAAGCCGACACTGAATTAAAAAAAGGAATTGGTTACTTGGAGTCTAATAACAAGCCTTTGTATATGAAAATTTACTCACCTGCAATAACTGCGGATGAGACAATGAAATAAACTGAAAAATTGGTTGTTAGGATGGATGGATGGAGGCAGAGTGCTGAATTAAATGGCATTACCAAGATTTTCGAGGAATTGTACCCACAAGTCTTCACAATGATATGGGGCATCCTGGGTTGGAACAAACTCTCAATCTTCTGTGTTTTAGATTTTACTGGCTGAAATGGAGGCAGATGTGGATAAGAAAATCAAAACGCGTGAGCGCTGTTTTTGTAGGAAGACACTCCCACAGAAAGCGGCTCCCTTGCTGAATATTTAGACACACAGGCCTGGTTTAAACTGGTTTGAATGAATTTTCTAACACTAGAATCAGACAGCAACAACACCAAGGATATTTTGGTTATCACAGACCTTTTTACAAAGTATGCTGTTGCAATTCCTACCTCTAACCAGAAAGCACAAACGTTTGCTAGATGCATGTAGGATAATTTCTTTGTCCATTACGGCTTTTCAGAAAAGCTTTTGAGTGACCAAGGGCCAGACTTTGAATTTTTTGAATCTCTTTGCACCAACTTTAAAACATCAAATTTAGAAAAAAATATATGTTATCAGATAAGTGGGAAACTGAGATTTATGTGGTACCCCGAAAAGCAGGTGACATGCCGGTAAATACAGTCTGACCAGAAGGGAAAGATGGATGACCAATAGTTTGTCGTAAACCAAGAACCTGATTCTCAGTTAATTAAGCAGCCTGGCAAGAACATTTAGTGAGCAGTAAGTCAGAATCAGAGGATGACTCTTCTCTTATAAACCTTTCAGATTACCAACTAATCCCATTGAGCCACCTGTTGCCTGTAAACCCTGTTGTGGTAAACCCTGTAAAGAAAAACTCACCTGATACTGTCAAACTTCCTTCCAATGTTGCAGACCCTGTAAAAAGAACCTTATCTGATCAGGAGCAGAGAGCACAATGAATGATCAAACAAATAATCAAGAGGAAAATCACGTACCTGTAATGAATTCTGCTGAAGTTGACACTGGAGTTGACTCTAGGCGACATAGTTGCAATGGGGACCTGCAGAAACAAATGCCCCGAGTTTGAAAAGACTGAGTTTTCAGAGCTGTCAGAACCAATTAATAAAAGAGTGCTAGAGTTTCCAGGCCTATCAGACCCTGTGAATGAAGAAGCACAGTCCAATGATCAAACCCCACCCACCCAAGATGTTTCATTTAACCAACCAGCCATGGATGATATCCTAGGAACCATTGCCCCTATACACTCTACAGGGCAGTGTTTGCTCCCTACAAGGCAGTGTGTGCACTCACCACATTTTTGGAAGTCCATCATTCCTGGTAACAAGTCAAACCCAAGCATGCCAAGGACTGCCTGGATTTAGGGGGCAAAAGTGTAACACAGGTTACTAACAAATAGAGCCATAAATTTATTTAAACAAGAGATTAAATGTATAGCAAACACTGAAAATGTAAATATATCAATGTGAACAAATTTAATGTGTGTGTTTATAAATGTAAATTAATAATATAAAAAATATCAAAATATAATAAAACATTAAATGTGTTATTAAATGTGACCATTAGCGTTGTCTCACCTGGTAAAGCTGCCAATGAGATTGCATTGAATGACGTCACAAGACGTGAATCTCTGACCCGAGCGGATGCTAGATACTTCTTCGTGAGATTCAACACGCAAATTCGAGAGAGAAATTAAAGTTGAAATGCCTTTAAATTGTTTGTTTATTGACCATATACAAATAAGTAGTGGTTAAAATAAATGAAAGCATTCTCGAGCATTAACATGAAGCTAATATAATGTGGTGCAAATATCTCTAACCAAGGGGTCAAAGAGACGCTGATTACATTTGAGAATGACATCTTGAAGTGAGTTCATCTGTAAAATTTCTGGTTGGTTTGATATATACAGTATGTATATGTATATGATTTCCTTTGTGAGTTAATGTTTTTTTTATTGAGTCTTAGTTCAAAGCTGTTCAAATTAATCGCTTTATAGTGCAATATTAATGACAGAAATGACTTGAACAACAGATGCTGTTGTTTTTGTGAAAGGGGAGTATTCATGTGCATTAAAATTAAGGAAATTGTCTTTATTGTTAAAGGAAAATTATACATACATAAAGACAGTTTATCACACACATATAAATGATTGTTAATTGATTGCCCATTGACTTCTTATTTTGTAACATCTCAAAATTCTTGACACACCATCAACATTCAATGTTTTTGTATTCTAATTGACACGGTCAAAACGCAAGTTTCTTTCCCTAATGAGAATCTCCTTAGAATTGGGTCTTTTTAGGAAGTTTGTTAGCACCTCACACGGTGTATCCAGCGTGTCATGCTCCTGCTTCCCAGCCATCTCAATTTTTGAGAATTTTGAGAAGTTACAAAATAAGAAGTCAATGGGCAGAAATTTGTAGACCAAATGCAAACCGGAAGGAGGTTCATATACCTTCAAGAGACCATAGAGCTTTAGATAAACAATTAAAGATGTGGAAACTACTCTTACAAGCAAAAGTAAGTCCCACAGCGAATTATTAACTTGATTATGTTATCAGCCGAAGCGTAGTGTAGAGGAAATGGCTCTAAAGGAATTGACCCTTGTTATGGTGTTAGAATGGGGAGAGGACATGTCCAAAAATCTATGGATTTTACACTGAATGTTTGCGTGTGACTATGCTAAGTGAATTAACAACAAAATGAGGAACAAAACAGGGCCCAGTGACATTACCTTGATTAAGTTCTTTGTCTAGTAGAACAGAAACTGAATTGGGTTCAGTAAGAGCTGACTGCAGGCTTTTAGCTACATAAGAAGTAGAAAAAAGATTTGTTCTTAATTGGGGTGCATGGAAGCAGCAGCGAGTGGATCAAATTGCCTACTGAAAACTTGTGGTGGAACTGCAGTGGAGGAACAGATCTTTGCTTAAGAACCACCGGAATAGCTACAGCCCCGAGACTATCGCTGATTTTGTGCAGAGGCCACTGAGCACATGGAGAATCACAGCACTGGATGCATGTGCAGTGCTACACAGCTGAAGGGGAAAGTGGAACAATAACCACAGTCGATGAAACCTTTCTGTAACATGTTTGGTTTGCAACTGACTGAGTGAACGCAAACGCAAGTAAGTGCAGAACTTATATACTCCAAGAGTCTAGTGGTGATTGGCTAGATCAATGATTAATTAATGACGTGAGATTAGAGTGTCCCTGGTAGAACTTTCGCTACAGCTTCTTTATCCATCAAAAAGGTTTTAATAACTTTTTGTCAGGAGTGTCCCTAGATGATTTAGGGGGAAGTTGGGGGCTACTGTTTGAGTCAGGCTTGTAATCAGTAGGTTGCTGGTTCAATTCCAGTGCCAGCAGGTAGCAACTGAAGTGCCCTTGAGCAAGGCACCTAACCCCTGATTGCTGCCCACTGCTCCGGGTGTGTGTGTGTTAATGACTTGCAGTGTGTGTTCACTCCTCTCCATTGATGGGTTCAATGCAGAGGTCACATTTCGGGTAAGGGTTACCATATCTGACAAAAACATGTCACTTTCACCTTTCTGATACATGCAAAAGTCAAACATATGACATAAACTGTAATAAAGGCATTTCTATCTATGCTGGGCCTATATTTATAGCTTATTGTTATTATTCAGTCCATGTCATCCATTTCTTAAACATTTTTAAATTAAATTGTACTTTTATAATTATAAGTAAATTAAATTAAATGTCTACAAAACTAATTTCAAACATTTAGGAAAACGTTCTCTGATTGAAAGACTTTTAAGACCAAAAGACACATTTCAGGCAAATTATTAAGTTTTGACTGACAGTGTAATTGCTTTTATAAGATATTGTTTTTTTTATGGCAAAATTCAAAATGGTCAGGATATTGTTTGATATTCTGCATGTCTTAATGAATCTAAAGAAACCACTCTCATAAGTTTAGGCCAAAGTGTATAAATGTCATAGGCAAAAATCGCATTTTTTATGTCTCTGGACCAGTAGGTGGTGCTGTGATGAAACTGTGCATGCACCCTCAGGTCTTTCCTGTGATGACATGTATAAAGACATTAAGTCTTGCCTCATGTCCATTTTAGCATTTCTGTTGTCAAATACGTTGGCGCAGTATACAAGAACTATTGGGTCTGCTTGAAAAGCTTTCAATAACTTTTGTCATTACCGTATCTAGATGCTGTGTACCAAATTTCATGAAAACATTTTAAATGCCAGGAAAAAATTTGTGACAGAAAATGTCATAGCGTGCATAAAAATTGGCATGAGACACAGAATCAGAGAAAAAACTTGTTTCTAGAGGTATTTTGTTTCTAGGACTGACACTGTATTGTAAAATCTCCTCTATATTCCCATTCCAAAATAAAGCATTTAAAATGTTGCTAGGGGTAAGCTAATAAAATACTGTTCTCATTTACTCTCATACTTATGATCTATGATATAAGTAGATTACCAATTCATGCATGTTAATATGGAAGCATGAACATATTTCAGTGTGTTAATTTTATGAAGCACTGAAACCACTGTCCATCAAACAGTAAATCCTAATGGGCTGCACCAGTATTCATACCTGCACTTAATGCAATGATATCATTTCTTTCTTATAAATTTCCATAAACCAACAATCAGGTGTAATGTGGCAAAAGCTTTAAATAACATGCACATATAGGGGCAACATACCAGATTCCATAGCTTTTGTAGCGTCACTCTGCAGTGAATTTCCACTGTCCACATTTCACTATCCTCACCCTAATTTTGATTTATTGCCTGTGAATAAATTAGAACAATTTGCTTTACATTCTCTCCCATAGTCATGCAAAGCTTGTCTCTAGGGATTAGCGATGTTTAAAATGTCTGAAATACATACTGGATTAGTGAGCTTTGTTTCCCCTACCCAAAAGCAGGTGTTTAATCTTGGCTGATGGCCACACTTAAATGTGCTGGGAAAGCAAGCCACTAAAGAAACAACTCATATCAGAACATTCATTGCCTCATATAGCATGCATGCATTATGAACATATTAACACTAGAATACATTTACGTTAAAAACATTTTAGCCCTATTAACATTTCAATAATAGCAACTGTAATTTGTCCATATACTAACCTCGGGATGTTTTCCACATTTTTTTTTATTTAAAAGTAAAAAGGCATCTCAAAAAACAAAACAAGAAATTACTGTAATTTTTAAGATTAGTGACACTGAATATGTATTTTGACAAAACCTGAATGATTAACAAGACAGGGTAATAAATCTAAGCAGAGTTCTTGTTTGCCCAGAGCATGTAGCCAGACTAAACCGACCCGTTTCTATACCTGAAGGTGGACCTGCATCTAGAGATGATCACAATGCAGCTAATAAATGCAAGCAAATACCACAACATAAATCACACCTTCAGGCACAAATCCTAATTGAATACACAACAATTTAACCTCAAGTCTTCATCACAATATATGGCCAGCTATGAATGTACCATGTCATGACCTGCAAGGACTGCAATAAAGTTTAAAATCATTAATAAGTCATTTGTCCAATACAAGCTAATCTACAGACTTGATGGACAGACTACATTTTCTCCTCCCCTCACCGAATAGTGTTTTTCAGTTAATTGTCAGTTATATTATCAATTTGACTACTGGATAAGAACAAAAGTCACACTAGAGTCTACTCCAAACTTAAAATTTCCTTATAATTCACTCACCCCCTGATTTTCCAATATGTTTGTTGTGCATCGCAGAGCTAGACCAAAGTGAACATTTGTGGTTAAAAAGTATGTAGAGATAGTCGAAAAATGTCTCTGTGACAGCGGAAATTCAATCTTATGTGCAGGGTATCTTCGTTCACAATGGCTAAGTCCTCTGCTCGCATAGGCTATCACTCTCAATTTGCCTGCTTGCTCTTGGTATAGAGTCTTTTATGGAATAGTCTTTTATGAATCCCCTATAATATCCACCAAATCCTAGAAAAAATTTAAGCTCCTTGATGTTATTTGGTCTGGGCCATGTCGTGAGCGCAGCTATTTTAGCCGGATCGGTCTCTACCTCACTTGCAGACACCACATGCCCAAGATATTTAACAGACATTCTAAAGAATTTAAATTTCTCAGGCGAAAGCTTTAAGCCAAATTTTTTCAACCTCTGGAGAACTCTAAGTAATTGGTCCTCATGTTCTTCAAGAGTAGCTGAGAAAACTATGACATCATCAAGAAAGACCAATACTTCTCTCAAATTCATCCCACCCATACACTTCTCCATTACCCTCTGAAAAGTACCGGGAGCGTTTGTAACCCCCTGTGGCATCCTGTTAAACTCCCAGAACCCCATTGGGGTCACAAAAGCTGTTTTACACTTGTCTTCCTCCTGCATTTCCACTTGATAATAGCCAGACTTGAGATCCATGATAGAAAACCACTTCGAGCCAGTCAAGACAAAAAAAGGCTTCTTCAATGTTGGGTAAGGCGTATGCATCTTTGATGATTTAGCTATTCAACTTTCGATAATCCAAGCATAGCCTGATATCACTATTCTTTATCTTCACCAATCGGAGAATCGAAAGGGCTTTCTGTAAAGAAAGGGTAATTGCTGGACCCACTTGTCCCATACATCCTGTATTGCCGGGAGTTTGTCATGCTCTCGTCTGCCCTGCCTTGTTTCTCTGTCATCAAAGCGTATGACACGGGAGATAGTATGGAATGTCTTTAGAGACATGGCTGTTGCTTCTCCTTTTGACTTGTACACTCCTGCTAAAATGAGTAACCCAATGTAGGCTTGCAAGTGGGTCACATCAAAGTCTTTCCATCTGTCCCCATACACACACCTCCCCTCTAAGTTTGTCATCTCAAGTATATCCTTTTCAATTGATGGTGTTACAAAAAGCTCAAAAGCTGATTTTATGTCTTGGACATGGCTGACAGCGTATATGGTGGGGCCTGGAACCATTTTGATGACGTTAGCAGCACTAAGTCTAACCTGTCATTCAAGTGGGACCATAATAACTTTCCATTTTTGGAAGATAATGTGTTTGCTGGTGATTGAGAGACAACAGGATGGTCAACACTAAGATCATCATTCTCATCAGAGGAGGATGCCTCATAATCAGTGTCCTCCTCAACATTATCCTCTGTCTCAGACACATTTTCCTCTATGTCACTTTCACTGTCAAAAAACTGTGACAAAACCTCATTGACAGAAAATTTTTGCTTACAGGTAATTTTCAAATGAGAGAGAGCATAAACAGAGAGCCCACAGAGCACCAGGAGAAATGGTTTGGAAGGCTGCTGTGCAAGCTTTTATATATTTGCCCCTCCCCTATGTTGGAAGAATTATCAATGTCTTCACAAGAATTATGTTTTCCCCTCCCCACTGATGTAGATAATCATAATGTCATAATGTAGACAGAACAAGAGACCAGCAGGTAATCTAGATTTGGGAGGCTCTACTAAGAGTTGTATCTGTTGCTACAAGGGGCATGTCTTGTGTAGCTTTAAAGCCACCTTTTCTCCTGCAGGAATTATGACACTCTTTTTGCTTTGCAGCTTCACAATCCCCAGCATTTTACCGATTTATTTTGAATCAGGGATACAAATGTTTCAAAAGTGGAGAACCATGACTGTCCTTGGTCCTGTGCTTGACAGACTCACCCTGGATAGTCGCACACTTTTCGTACAGAGGATCAAATGTATTGGTGTCTACTGTATCAGCAAGGGGACATCCATATTTGTCCTGTGATCAGTGCAACAGTGTGAATTTTTTTAGACTTTCCCATGATATCCTCTGGAAAATCTAGGTCAACTTGGACATAGCCCAGATAAGGTACTTTCTCACCACCAGCACCTTCTATGTCTGAAAGATCTTGAATGGGAAAAAATGGGCAGATGTGAATGGTAATTCTCATGGAAAGACTTCGAAACTGTACTGACCTGAGAACCTGAATCCAGAAGGCTATCACATTGAACTCCCTCAATAATGACAGTTGACGTACATTTTGTCCCTATCAACCCCTTTGATAGGGACAAAATGTAAAATATAATAAACCATAACCAAGAATTACTTTTTTTCTTTCGTTACAATGTATTTAATTGGAAACACAATATCCCTTTGCAACTCAGAATTTAAATCCAATGTTTTTCTTCAGTTGTAAAATGTAGTATCTTTTTAGTTCAATTACTATCAGTGCTCTTAGAAAAAATATCGACAAAGGAAAAATCTAAATGAGCCTTTCAGGATCAGGACTTTAAAAAAAAAAAAATATATATATATATATATATATAAAATAAAATGTTCTACTTGGGTACTGTGTGTTTTGAAGTGTGATGAGATCTCCAACGTTTATCTGTGAGATAAAATGAAGACACGTCGAATGTAACGGTTCCTGCTGATAAGGACTCCTCGCAATCTCTGCTCTTCCGCTGTGCTTTCGTCTGTCCAATGGCGGTGAATTCAATGGCATACAAAAAATGCATACAAAAAACCAACCTGCGTAACAGGGTAACATTCAATTATTCCAAAATTATTTCCAATTCCTTTACCCGATCTGGAAACAATATTACTCAAAAACCCATATTCATAATTGTACAGCAGTTTCGGCACACAACTCAGAGTTGTTGGCCAATAGGGCCAGGCAAAGGCTGCCACATGAGCGGGCCAGGGGAGCTTTGTAGTGCCTCCTGATATGAGGCACAAAATGATGGTGCATATATCAAACACTCATGCATGCACCTTTACAAAACGTGATCAGTGTATCAGGTGTATCAGTCATGTTGACCTGAACAAATTTTGCCCTGACAACTCTTAGCTCTGCCTAACTGGAATTTGGCCATTTTGAATTTTTCACGGCGCATGCCGTGAACTTTTAAATACTCTTCCTAGGGAGTTCATGTGATTGTCCCCAGCTTTGGTATCAGGCTGAGATATTGAAGATTCAAAATTGCAAAGGGATTTTTTTTATATCTTGAATATATAAAATATATATCTTATATATTTCCTCTAAAGGAACCAAGTATCTTGGTTATGTATGTAACACCTTCCTTTAGACAATTAGAACCTAATGATGTAAGAAACCAGTTTACAGTTGTGCTCATAAGTTTACATACCCTGGCGGAATTCATGATTTCTTTGATTTTTCAGAGAATATGAATGATAACACAAAAACTTTTTTCACTAATGGTTAGTGTTTGGCTGAAGCTATTTATTATCAGTCAACTGTGTTTACTCTTTTTAAATCATAATGACAACAGAAACGTTTACATAAAAAAAGTTTACATAACCCAGTTCTTAATTCTGTGTATTGCCCCCTTTTACATCTATGGCAGCTTTAAGTCTTTTGTGGTAGTTGTGGATGAGGCTCTTTATCTTCTTAGATGGTAGCTGCCCATTCTTCTTGGCAAAAAATTCTTGGGCTGTCTTGCATGAACTGCATGTTTGAGATCTCCCCAGAGTGGCTCAATGATATTGAGGTCAGGAGACTGAGATGGCCACTCCAGAACCTTCACTTTATTCTGCTGTAGCCAATGACAAGTCGACTTGGCCTTGTGTTTTGGATCATTGTCATATTGGAATGTCCAAGTACGTCCCATGCGCAGCTTTCGGGCTAATGAGTGCAAATATTCCTCCATTATTTTTTGATAACATACTGCATTCATCTTTCCATACATTTTGACCAAATTTCCTGTGCCTTTGTAGCTCATACATCCCCAAAACATCAGCGATTCACCTCCGTGTTTCACAGTAGGAATGGTGTACCTTTCATCATAGGCCTTGTTGACTCCTCTTCAAATGTAGCGTTTATTGTTGTGTCTCATCACTCCAAATGACTTGTCTCTGTGCTGTTTGGCGTATTGTAAGCGGGATACTTTGTGGCATTTGCATAGTAATGGCTTTCTTCTGGCAACTTGACCATGCAGCCCATCTTTTTTCAAGTGCCTCCTTATTGTGCATCTTGAAACAGCCACACCACATATTTTTAGAGAGTCCTGTATTTCACCTGAAGTTATTTGTGGGTTCCCTTTCAGGAACTCGAGCTGCGTCGAAACGCTATGGGAAACGCTATCAGCTTTTATGCACTCTGAAACACCTGTTGCAACAATCAATTACGGGGCATGACATCACAGACGGGGTGATGTCGTGACCAGAAAGCTATAAAACCGCTTGTGTTGCGCTGCTCGGGTTAGCTTCTTTCATTCAACGAAGCGCTCTATGTTGCATTGTTTGTCACATTGTTTGTCTTTCCGTGCGTAGAGCAGAAGCAGTTAAAATGCGTAAAGCTCAGGGAAAGATTAGGGGCGCGA